>WAAB01003177.1:2005-21549 GCA_013389865.1 Piaya cayana | reverse complement strand
TCTATGATTCTAATTAATGACAAGGTGCATGTGCTGCAACACAGTGGTTCAATTGGACTAAGGCACAAGTTGGAAACAACCTCCTGAATCACTTGGTCTTTCCTGGAAAGCTTCTGGAATGTCTATCAATATATGTTTTCAAGAACAAGTTAGACTAATACTGACCAGGCATGGCAGAATTACACCTGAGCTTACACTAGGTGAGGGAATCATCATGCAACTGCTCCAGCCCTGTTTTCAGCTTTCCCGACTGCTCTGTGAATCTACACCAGGAGACTCTGAGTGGGCTTTGGACAGCTTGCATGCTCAAGCACTCCAGAAATTTGTTTACATTTCTTCTTTAATCATAGAATCACAGAATCCAGCCCCTTCACAAGCTTTGTTGCTCTTCTCTGGACTCGCTCCAGAGCCTCAACATCCTTCTTGTGGTGAGGGGCCCAGAACTGCACACAGGATTCAAGGAGCGGTCTCACCAGTACCGAGTACAGAGGGAGAAGAACCTCCCTGGACCTGGTCGCACCGTTTCTGACACAAGCCAGGATGCCATTGGCCTTTGAGTATGGATGGATTTTCATATGGTTTTATAACATAAGTACTTCTGATCCAAACTAGTTGAAAAAATCAGTTAAGAGCATGTTCCTGGAGTGCGCTGTTTACCTTACAGGTGATAAATAATTCCATAAAAGGGTCTTTGCTTGGATGGTGAGAGCTTGCAAACAAGCACTGTTGGAACTCTGTGATCTTGTTACTGGCTGGGAGATTCATTGTTTTTCACACGCACATTCTGGTGAAGAAGGAAAGTAACCAGCAGGTACATTCTAACCATATTACTGCTCTGCTTTTCTGGTTATTTATTTTGTCCCCCATCTGTCCCTATTTGTTCTTCTTCTGGAAAAACAACACTCCTCTTGGCTACGTTGAAACCTGGTATGTTCAGATGAGAGAGGTAAAAGAGAAGGGGCGGTAGGTGGTTTGTCCTCTCTGGCTGCCACTTGAAAACTTTCAATACTTTTCTTTTAAGAATAGAGGGAAATTCTTGTGTAGGTTGCCTGTCAGCCTGACATAGTGCTTGTTTCTATTGCAAGCAAGGAAAAGGAGAGTAACTAGGAGAGAAGTGTTGTAAGCACCTAGTGCTGCAGAGCAAGCTTTTGGCTGGATTGTAAGAATAATTCACATTCCGCCTGGAGAACATCGTGAGCCATAACTCATTTTCCTTCCCAGCAATGTTATGCGGCATACGAGATCATGATTTAGTCTCATCCATATGGAAAGATGTTTAATTCTACATAGAGTTGTTAGGGTAAAGAGTGCAGTGGGAGTGTTTATTTCAATTGCACTTTTCACTTTTAAATACTGTTGCTATTTTCAAGCAGCAATAAAAGTGTCTGGGAGTTTGTAAGATGGATAGTGCTTCCTTCTTAAAAGATGACTGGGTGTAGAAGCCGCAGGGCTTGCGAAATTGCACCCAAGAGTGCTGGTAGAAGCTCTGTGTGCGTGTGAGATGTGGAAACAAAAAAGTGCTGAATCACTTCTCTGGGCTGGAGAACCCCACCTAACTGACAGGGGTGCCCTAGGAAAAGATATGATTGTGAGGCCAGAGGAAGCAAAAGACTTAGAAAAGAAAACTCATAAATTATCTACACTGGAAACCAAGGTACATGTGGCAGTGGCGAGGGAGAAGAGATGCTTCAGTGTGAGAAGAAGAAAATAGAGATAACCAGATATCAGAGCACAAAAAAGAAAGAGAAGCACAACACAAACAGGGGAACTGCATATAGGATGAAACAAAAAAACGGGGAAAGTGATAGGAAATCAAGGAAGAAACAAATCTCTCAGCCAGGCGCTCATTAAAGAGTAAGATTTGCAGCCTCTGAGTGCATTCAAAATAAAAGTATGCTGTCTGTCAGAAAGAAGAGCACAAATGTAGATCTGAGGCTGGAAAAGACCCTGAAAGGAGCAAAGACCAATCCAGTCATCATTTGGGAAAATTATGCTGCAAGATTCCCAAATAATTGCTCAGCGCACAATTCCTGGAAAAGTGCTAGACTTTGGAGTCTTGGAGCATATTTTGTGGCAATTTTGCATTTCACAGAGGAGGAAAAGAAGTCAGTGAGGAGGTGGCCAAGAGATGGTTCAAGATCTGGCACTCAGGGAGATTTGGGGACAGTGACAACTGGAAAAAGTATGTTGTATGTTTCTTGGGAAAAGAGTAACTTTACCGAAAAAGAAGCTTGGGATTAGTTCAGAGACAAAAACTTAAGCAAATGATGTGACAATGAACTAAAGATAATCTCTGATTGAAGGGTAAAGAGCAAGATTTTTAATGAGAGCAGTGGCTATGTCATTGATTCACTCATATCATCGGAGATAATCTCTTCAAATCATATACGGAGGAAAATAAGGCAGTAAAAAGAGAATACAAATTTCAGGTTGACCTACAGCAAGAAGATGTAGGAGTAACATGTCACTAGCAAAAAATTGTTGATATAGGAATTGGAATGGAAAGTCAGCCTTAATTGTCTGGTTCAGCAAAAATAATTCAGAAGTGAGAAAGCATTGGAACACTTATGCAAGCAGAAAAATGGACTGCAAGTAAGGTTTATAGTTCCAAAGCTAAACTACCTATGGCTGAAAGAAGATCCTAGTCCTGTCAATTCAATTTAAAAGTTTGAAGACTTGCATATAGATGCTTTCTAGAGTTTCTTTAAACCAAAATAATAAATGACAAAGAATTTGCATATTAAGCAGAAAGAAGCATAGTAAGGAAGAGTTCCAGGCTTTTCTCTTTGAATAATTAGCTCTAAGAAAAAGAACAAAGAGCTTAAAAGGAATACAAAACAGGGATAACCAGAAAAGAACAATAAGCCTCGGGATCAAGAAGGATATGACTGCAGTGTAAACTGCCAAAACTCAAGTGGATGTTTATGAAACAATTAACAAAGGTTCTTCAGGCCTGTAAATAAAATAAAGTGAGGAATCAAAGAGTTTGCAATGCAGAACCCCCAAAATTATGTTGAATATGAGTAGAAGGCAAATATTCTGCCTTAGTTTGCAACAAAAGCACAAAAGGGAATGAAAGGATAAATAACAGGAATGACAATACAGATAGCGGCACAACAGTGGTAGAAGTAAAATGTGACACTCTTCAAATAAGTGAGCCAGATAATTTTAGTAAAATAATTGTGTTGTCGGGAAGTGAGAAGCTTGACTAAGACAGAAAAGATAAGGACATTAAAAATGAGACAAAAATTTAACAACTGGTAGAAAGGGGAAAGGGGTGAAAATTCCTATGGAAATTTCCAAGGTTTCGTACTTAGAAGTACCATGAAGACAGAAAGATTCTTGTGAGGAAACCAAAAGAACTTAGCTTATTTCTCTGAGAACAATGCCTGAGAGAGGATACGATTCCTCTCTATGCACTTGCCAGGCCAACCAACAACAGGGAAGATAAAAAGAGATATTAATGCTGCAGAACATGTTGGCACAAGTGTAAATAAATATAGCATTTTCCATGATCTAATGGATCTTAGATTAAATTGGGGAGAAATTAGAAGAGGTCTCATGGCTCCTAAATTTCCAGGGCTCAGAAACAGTCTTTCTCTAAGACAATAGGGTGATAAAAGATCTGTACTTCAGTAGAGATTCATACACATGAAGGAGATAGATAGAATTTATGGAAAAAAAAATTAAAAGATAAAAAAGGTGAGAATTGTTTGGGAAATTCTGTTCACAACGCAATATGGCACAGGGATCCCATAGGCTGTGCACATCTGCCAACTCCATGCAGATGCCTAATAATCTCTGAAATGGCTTGAGTAGTACCAAACACCCATTAGACAGCTGAATCACTCTCCAATGCAGAGACCTCCAAATGAGCAATTGCCTCATGACTGTCTTTGTAGTCAACAGAGAGCTCCAGATATGTATGTTTGTTTCTCATGATCACAGAGAAAGATCAGAAGAACTAGCTGAAATGCAGATGCTACTGTGCAGTAGAATGAAAAGAGGTTCTTTTGGATTGGACCGTGGATCTCCCAAGCATTTTAAAATCAATGCAAGCATCTAGATTACCCTAAAGCCGTGGTTATTAATTGACATCGAGAGAAGAAGTGGCAAAAGTCTTCTACTAAGTTAGGGGCAGCAGATATGGAAACACGCTCTTCTTGTTCACTGAATGTGGGAAAGGAAACATGGCTTCAAATTCCAGCAAGAATAATTTGTATTAGCTACCCAGGAGACTTTTCTGAGAATAAGGACAGTTAAGTTTTAGAATAGGTTGTGTTGTGGGGAATTGCATCACTTCCCACAAAAAAACAGCCACAGAGAGAATGTGAAAGTATTTTTCTCAGGATCAGATATGCAGGGTTAGGAGCTTACAGGTAGTGATTGAGTTGATCATCTGAATCTCTGACTGTATTGTTTTATATTGTTCTTCCAGTTAAAATCATATCAGACTTACAAATTATTGTTTAACACATTGTTTCAGGGGGGTTTTTTGGTTTGTTTTTTTTTTTATCAAGATGTGCAGGTTATGATATCTTAAGTATTTTTTTTACACCCCCAGACATTAAAAGGGAGGTCAAAACAGGCTGGATATCAAAGGCTGCATACATCTCTTCCTACCCACTTTGAATTTGCATCCGAGTGGTTTCTCCCTCAGAATACTTCACATCTTTCATTTTGATCACATACCATTTTGTTTCCTTTACTTCACCAGAAATCCCTACTTCTAATGTAATATCTTCCACCTATTCCCTTCCCCACTTACTCTAGTTAAGTCAGCTGTTGTGACCAAACTTACCTGCCTTCAGCAATGACAAAATGGAAAATGGATTTTTCTTCACTCAGGTTTTCTCAAGTGTTCTTGACATGAAAACCATGAATGTCAGATAGATTTCTACCAAGACAGGTTTTAATTTCATTGGCAAGCAGAGTTATGGTTACAGAGGAAAACTGAGGTTTTTACTTAACTTGCTACATTCTGTGAAAACTCTCAAGTGTGTTATCTTCACCTTGTTTGGATTTTATGTTCAGTTATATAACTCAGACTTAGAAAAGTGAGTGAAGGCCATTTTTTTTTCCCCTGCTGAAGACTTTGTTGATGGAAATACAGTGGAAAAACGTGTTCAACTCTCCTTCTTTAAAACTTTTTCCTTCGTCTTTGTGCTCATATAGGCAATGGCACTGCCAAAAGAGTTAGCTCATGGAGGTTGGATACTTCATCGTGGACAGTGATGGGAGATGTTCTCCATTCAACCTGTTGAACTAGACCTGCAGCCACATAGTGGTGTTCTCTTCCTAACTTCAGAGGAATGATGGGAAACACAGCAGCCTAGTCAAGATATGGCCCTCTAAGGTAAAACATCAAGATTCAGAGTCAGAAGGAGGGCAGTAAATGTTTATTTGGGTGGGTTTGTTAAGATTTGCACTTTAAGGATGGCTCATCTTCCTCCCTGAAGTGCAAAGCACTGGCCAATCCTTTCATCACACTTCTCTCCATAAGCCATCTGTGAGTTTTTAAGAGTTGACAGTGGCTCCACCGATGGGGATGGAAATTTTGGGTCATGTATTTACACTACACAAGTAACTGTTGCTTGTCCACGAGCTATGTTGCTACTTGGTTCAGGTTTCTTTCTGAGTGCCACCATACACTCTGTGTTTGACCTGTCATCTCATTTTTTGCAGCTTTTGTGAAGGTTTGATGTGCCTGTTAGCACTTTACTTAGACACTGGAAGACCCTGGCATTGACTGAAGCCTCTGAGTAGCCTCTAAGTCATATTTTATGATGAGTTTTGAGCCTTTTGGAGAACACCATGTTTCAGTTGCTCCTTTTTTTCCCCTCTCTGTTCCTGGCTTATGAAATCTGCACTGCTCTCATAGGTTTGACTACTCAGTCTTGTGAACAATGGGTTTTGAACAACACTTGAGTTACTGTATTTCTTTGGCAGTGTGGCTGTGTACAGTGACAAACCTTGGGGAAAGAAGACACAATATGACACGATCGTGAAAGCTTGTGTATTTCAAAGTCTGAATCAAAAAGCCTCTGTGGGCTAACTCTCACATAGAATTATTGGAATAATTGTAATGTAGTCCCTAATATTTCTTTATGCTCTGTTTGAAAAGGCTGTAAACTTTTATGGATATCATTATCCCTTTTTAATTTAAATGCCAGCAGATCTGAGTATGACCACCTTGTGAATTCCCAGCTCATCTAGCCAAAGGAAAGTTATCTCCATTTCTGTACACACCTGCAAAAGGTATATCTGGTCTCAGGATCTAGGAACCATCAGACAGGACAGAACAAAAACCAATGTCCTACATTACCCAGTTTTCATTTCATAAAATCATGGAATTATTAAATGGTTTGGGTTGGAACAGGCCTTAGAGCTCATCCCTTTCCATCCCCCTGCCATGGGCAAGGACAACTCACACTGCATCAGGTTGTTCATAACCTCATCCAGCCTGGTCTTGAACACCTCCAGGGAGGGGGCATCAACAGATGATGAAAGCTGTAATGCGGAGCTGAACAGGAAAACATGTTAATCTTTATCACATGGAAACTGGTAAACTATTAGTGGGGTAATGCAGTTTAAGAGGGTAAGATCAATGTAGTGAATCCTAACTGTGGAGAATGGACTGTAACCTTTAAAGGCTCCTTTTTTAACTCAAGCAGTTTCCTGATTGCACTGTCTGTATGAGTGTCTAATCCTTCACAGAATTCTGCAGTGCTTTGGGAGATAAAGATAAAGTGAACTAAGTCTTCTAAGGAAACTTTTCCACTTATCTATTGTCTTCCGATTCCTTTGCTTTCTTTCCTTTTCCTTCCTGTGAGAAAGGGTGTATATAGTGATATCTTGAGTTCATTTGCTAAATTTATTACTTTCTGTACCTCTTTCCTATTCCCCACTTCTCTAAATCCACATAGAATCCATGTTAACAAAGCACATGACATCATTTAAAGATCAGAAAGTTTCTCTCTTTTCATTTGCCCTTCAAGATTAGCTTTCTAATCCATCCCCTTTTGACTGTCTATGATTTAGTTATCCAAATCCAATTGCATTTATTTCCACTTAATCAGTCATTTTATAGTCCAACCCAAGATTGCCACTTAGCTGATTTTTCAAAGTGTTTTAAATCAATTTAATTAATTTCCATGTAATCTCCCCAAGAACTTTTGGGACGTTGCTTCCTACACCAATTAGCTTCTCAAATTACTGGCATGTGCTTGTTAAGGAATTTCCTCTTATCTTTCAGTTCCTATGCACATAGCTGTTGAGTTCATGGCCCCTTTGATAGCTGAGTGAGCTTGCAAATCCTGGACACTCTCTCTTTCTATTAATCAGTGCTACTCTTAATGTTATTTGTAGAAAAAAAAAGATGGCAAAGAAGAGGTCAAAGAGCTATTTGGCCTCATAAGCCTTGAGCCTCTTTGAGAAAAACATCTGTTTCACTCTAAATTTATCCATGTGTTAGGCTAAACAGGCAACATAGGAACGGTCGGACTTGATGATCCGATGGTCTCTTCCAACCTGGTGATTCTATGATTCTAACATGCACTGAAACATATCCTTAGTCTCACTTAACATAGTTTACTCTTCTTTGGATCCTATTTGGATACATTATGTGTTAATGCATATGTATACAAGAATATATATAAATCACATTAAGAAACCTTCGTATCTAAAATATGTATAAAGGTATATAAAAGCATCTTCCATTAATATTTGTAATACTGTGATATTATCTTGTGTAACTACAATGTTATAAGCTTTGCATCTCTACCAGTTTATGATCTTCTATTCATTTGAAGACTTACTTTGGATTGTCGGTTAACTTAACTTTATCAGATGAATATGCTAGAGCCTCAGTTTCTTACTACAGTTATTTAAGGGAGAAAGAGGAATTCAGTGCCACACAGAAGAGTGAGAACTGGGCAGCTCTGTCCCAGTCAGGTTACAACCCTGCCTGGAGATGGAAAGTAGGAAAGAATAAAGTGAACCACACCCTGGATATGGGAGAAGTAACGGTGCAGCAGTCTGGAGGTCATGGTGATATGTCGATGTGATGACTCAGTGTCGATTTCATGCACCTCAATTTATTCTGCGTGATTAAATATGAATTGCATTTAACTCACTGCTTGTAGGAAAGTGTTTCCCTCATACCTTAGAGGTCTTTGGTAGGAAAAGAACAGACACTCCCCCTAGTGTCCCTCTGCTTAGAGCAGAATAAATGTTGGTCTTTCCTTTTTGGACATGGGCTGTCATTTTCCTTGATTTCTCACATGCACGCTGATTCCAGGCTGCCGTTTAAAATCCTTTCCACCCCAAATGCTCCAAAACTGACTGCATTGAAATGAAGGAGGAACCTTCCTGTGGAAGTCACCTTTGAATTAGGAATTGGACTAATGATAACGATTGTCTGTAGTGTTGTAGGACTACCTGAAAGGAGGTTGTAGAGAGGAGGGTGCTGGCCTCTTCTCCTAAGTGACAGGGGACAGGACAAGAGGGAATGGCCTCAAGCTCCACCAGGGGAGATTTAGGCTAGAGATTAGGAGGAAGTTTTTCACAGAAAGGGTCACTGGGCATTGGAACAGGCTGCCCAGGGAGGTGGTTGATTCACCTTCCCTGGAGGTGTTTAAGGCACGGGCAGATGACGTGCTGAGGGACATGTTTTAGTGTTTGATGGGAATGGTTGGACTCGATGGTCCGGTGGGTCTCTTCCAACCTGGTGATTCTATGATTCTATGACTTCATCAGCCTGCTCAGAAGCCAGGGGTGCCCAGCACTATAAAAGGCAGGAACAAAAAGACTGACCCTCCTGGAAGAAACTGAGATTTTATATATGAAGATGCAGCGAACTTTCCCATAGTCCAAGGGAAGTAAAACCAGTGTTTGACCACACACTTATATTGGGATATGAAATGCTCCAGCTTGGTTAATAAACATATATTTATGGTATTCAGCTAGCTAGAGAGAACTGAGGTGCTATACTGACCCTGTTAGTTACAGCGGGCAGTGTGTGCCTGATCCTTTATACTCCACACAGTGCCCCAGCTCAGGAAAAAAAAAAGCTATTTTTGTGCTATGCATTGGAGTTTCAGGCTTAGTTTGGGTTTACTTTTAACACTGCCTACATCTGTGGAAAAACCAAGCAAATTCTTGGGCCACAAATCCAACCCTCATGTCACTGGAAGTGTTTCTCCGTCTCCTAGTAAAGGCTGCTTGAGTTTTGCTTTGACACAAAATCTGGGACAAAGTTGATAGTTTTGCATGCCTTGGTTGTAAATATCCAAAATTAACAACACTGCAATTCTTAACAGCTGCTTAGGTCAAACGTGCTCGTTCTTGGTATTTTGTTGCTGTAATTCCTTGTGTAGACGCATTTTTTTTTTAAAGTCAGGGGGTTAAGGAACAACTGTTTTCATACAAATATTGTTCTTCTGCTGTGGATGGACTAATTGAGATGGAAGCAAGAAACATCTTTGTCCATAACTGATTATTCACTGTGTTTCCATGTAGAAATCCAGGGAACAGAAACATAGCATAAGGTGACTAATATCCAATTACCCAGGACAGACTGATTAAGTACCATAGCCAAACAATTTATGGAATTGAACACTTCTGCCTTTGTTTGTCTCTGAGCAGGTGAGACCATAGGAGAAGTCTAGAGAATAGAAAAGGCCTGAATAAATAGCTAATTGTCACCAACTTACAGCTTCAAAGATTATAGTATAACTCTCAGAGGAAAAGAAGAGAAATAACTATATACACTGTCACTTAAGTGACAACTAACTAACCCTTTTCTCTAGGAAGTTTGCAGAACCCAATTGAAAGAACGCAAAATGATAATAAATATGAATTGGTGAAAGTTTAACTGTCTCTAAAGCGTTTCAAAAAATATCAAGTTCACAGCTTTCTGATTGCCTTTGTGTCAGGGGTTGTTTTCTTGCTCTAGTGAGGATGGAAACTCCTTTCTTCTTTCAGCGGGACAGCACTCGCACAACCTGACATCTGTAACACTTAAACTGGTTCCCTCTCCTGCACACTTCAGCAGGTGGATGAGATCTTTCATTCCCCATATCTTTTGCTCATCTGATTAACCCCACAGGGAAGAGTAAAAGGTAGTCATTTCCACAGCAGCCTTTTACCATCACTGGACACCAGCAGAGATGAAGATGTCAGTCTTCAGAAGAGGCTCTCGGCAACAGCATCTCTCTAGCCCTTTGCAAAAGCGTGCTGAGGTCTCCCCTCACACAGGACCTGGAGTCAGTCCATTTGACAGTGCTGCAATGGTGTTTGGGTCACTCGCCTCACAAGCTGCTGTGGTAACTGACTGAAAACAGCTGATCCATCACGTATTAGAGTTTATTGTGTCCCTTATACAACACTGAGCCAAATAGGAGACCAAATAAGCCCTTAAACTGGAAAGCAACATTGTGCATGAGTGTGTGTGGGAATATTTAGTGCAGGTCAGAGGTTTTGAGTGTCAACTTCTGTTCATAAAGTCAGTGGGTGATGGGAAACGGTGCGTACTGCTTGAGTTCTAGGTAGAAGAGGCAGGGAAGCAAAAGCTGTATTACTGGCAGGGTCTAAGTTGTAGGCATAGAACATGGGGGGATGGGAGGGTGTGAAGGAAGGGAAGAAGCAAAAGAAGCACAGGAAATAGAGAAGGAAAGAAGTGGTGGAATATAGCAAAGGAGAAGTGGGTGTTGAGATTAATCAAATATTTAGTACCTTAAAATATAGTTTTATATTTTCATGGCAAGCTTTCTGGAACAGAGGGCACTTGAAGAGAGGGCTTACGTTCTGTAGCAATGAGGAGTTTTGCTGTCAAGAGAAAACTGACCTCCTCATGTCTTTGGTTTCACAGCCAAAGAACAAAATATAAACCTGCCTTATGGAGGCATGGAGAGGTCCAGTGTGCCTAAATCCTTCAAATAGTTTCAAGTGAGAAGAACAGTGGGTCCTTGCCAAGAGCAGGACGTTGATGGTGCCACTCTTCCATCTTTCTGGGGAGCTGATTCACTGCCTGCAGCAAAGCCCCCAGACCTGAGCAGGAGTCAGCTCCCACGTTCATCTGCTTTCCATTTGCTTTGAAGACAAGCAGGCATGGAGAAGTAGGATAGGTGTATTGCCATGAAGCTTTCATCTTCCACTTTGCTGTTTTACTCTCATCTGGCTGCAGCTATTTCTCAGTGCTTTGTATGCAGCCTTTCTGGGTGAAAACATACAGTGAGAACACACTCTGGGACTCTAGTCATAAAGATGTGTCATTTACTTATCGAAATATATTCCGAAATAATACTGTTTTGTTTAGCAGACATCTGCTACTGCAAACCCATTGGAATCCATGTCACACAGAAGCCCAACAGTGTGTAATTTTACAGGAGCAAAATCAACATTTCTGTTTTTTCCATTTAAAATTGCAGTATCCTTTCTTTCTTATGCTTCCCCAGAGGGGACTCTTTGGGCACACTTCCACTTATGAGATATTGTCATTTACGTACAACAGAGACTTTCCAGTCCAGGCAGCCTCATTATACTGCACTTTGTGTAATGTGATTAAACTTCATTTTTGAAGTATTTAAGGCTTTCAGTTTTATAATTTGGTGTTTCATTTAAACTGCCACAAGCTGCCACCAATTTTTTTCTCACAAGTCGCTGATGTGAGAAATACTTGTTTAGTCTTGTATACTTGTTCAGTCTTGTATACTTGTTCTTCATTTAGATCACCTCCTCAAACCCTCCCAAACGTGAATAGGTGGCATCTCCCAAATGTCTAGTTCATCATCCCATCCCTCCTCTGTACATCCCTTCCCACCTGTACTGGTTTAAGAACACAGTAGCATCTCTTCCCATTATTTACCATATTCATTGCAGGCATTGAAAAATTTTCAGTGCCTATTTTAACTTCGTAACAAATGCATCTATAAGAGATTTGATTGATGTTTTTAAAGTGTCCTGTACTTTACTGTATATCTTAATGCGTTACTTAAGAACTGAATGGTGGTACCCTCTGGAAATGAAGGTGGCCTATAGATTTTCTTCATCCAAGAAGAGGTATGAAAATAAGGCAAAAAAACCCTGTTGCAACCTCTGTGAGTTTGTCCTTATTTTAATTCAAAATGAATTAACGTTTAGAACTCTGCACCATAGGTATCATCCCTGCAACATGTCAAAGGCAACAAACATCAGACTAGGAAAAGATGCTGCCTCTGAGGAATAGAATCTAGCCCTGTTGATTTGCACTGAAGTTTTAATACAGGATCCTTATTTCCTGTGAGTTATTCTCCAACTCATCTTCACCTGCTAATAATCTACTGCTCTCTGGAAAGGCAGTGGGAACATGGTGAGACAGGCAGTACCATCTCTGACAGCATCTCCTGGCTCTGCACCAGTTGTCTCCAAGCATCTCCTCTGCCAGTTGTTTTTACTGTGTTCCATGTCAGCCTGCCAAAAACTGAATGGTGCCCTGGTGGAAATAATCCTGTGTGCAAAATAAGACTCCAGGAAATGGGTTTTCTAACTTGTGGCCTTAATACTTCAGAGATTATTGTGCGTGACTAAGCTGCCTGTTTGCACTGGGTACCTGTATGTTTTTCACATTTTCAATTATCATTCCTCATTCCTGAAAAATACATGTATATACTGCCTTGAATGGAAAGAAAGTAGCTTTTTTTTCACGAAAGATGCTCTGAAGTCTTGTCCCTCTGAGGTATCATGGGATCTTTAAATTATTACAAGTTTCCTTTTGAATGATCTCAAAGGCAACACTTTTCTCAGCCTGCCCACTTGCTAATTTTTGAAGTCATTAGCTCAAGTGGCTCTGTGCCATAATATAACTTATGGGAAGAAGCTATTTTGTACTGTAGTTTTTTTCTGAGAATTACTGTTTTGGGGCTTTTTTTGCTTTGATATTGATTTTACATTCCTTCTTTTTTTCCTTTTGGCAGTGGCATTTTGGCAGTTTAAAAAGAGTTTTAATGCTAGATCTCCATTCCTTGTTTCTATTAGCCCTTGCAGTAGGACCTTGGGAAAGGTAGGAAAGGGACGCACAGTTTTAGTGTTATGAGGACAGTCTTATAAAAATATGAAATCGGTTTTTGAAAAGGAAGCATGTGAAAGAAAAGGAGTATGATTTTGCCCATTTTACAAACTGCAAATGAAAGTTCAATGAATATTAAAGTCAGCTTGCAGTGGGAATGGAAGCTCAAGCCCTAGAATGATGACTTGTGAAGACAAAGTTACTGCATGTCAGCTGAGTGATGGGAACTGGTCGCATGCAGGCATGGTTTTACAGCTCAGTGACAGTTTTATACTGGAAAAAGAAGCTTTGGGCAACTCAAGCACAGAATCACAGAATCACTAGGTTGGAAAAGACCCACAGAATCATCTAGTCCAACCATTCCTATCAATCGCTAAACCATGTCCCTCAGCACTTCACCCACCTGTCTTTTAAACACCTCCAGGGAAGGTGACTCAACCACCTCCCTGGGCAGCCTGTTTCAGTGCCCAATGATGCTTTCCATGAATANAGGCAATCAGGTTGGTTTGGCAGGACCTGCCTTTTGTAAACCCGTGTTGACTGGGCCTGATCACCTGGTTCTCTTGCATGTGCTTGATGATAGCACTCAAGATCACCTGTTCCATGACTTTCCCTGGCACTGAGGTCAGATTGACAGGCCTGTAGTTCCCTGGATCCTCCCTGTGACCCTTCTTGTAGGTGGGCACAACATCAGCCAGCCTCCAGTCCAGTGGAATTTCCTCAGTCTTCCAGGACTGCTGGGAGCACTAGTACTACAAAAAGTGAGGGACAGGGCTTTGAATTAGATAAGTTTAATGATGGTTTTCCCATGTATAGTGAGACAAGAAATAGATCTACTTGTCTGCACGACATTCCTTTTGGCTTGAGTTTTCTCCCCTGATTGCAGAGACTGCTGGGCACTGCAAGGTCCTGAATCACAGTATGAACTTTCTTTGGTTCTTGATCAAGAACAAGAACTTCCCCTATAGGTTCCAGACTCAACCAGTGCTTAACATTTCATTGTGAGGATGACACTTATCTATTTGTGTCTTTAAGTCAAAGCCTATTCCTTCTTCTTCATTGCTCTTAAATCTTATATGGATTCCATTCCACATCTGGTGATCATTTTAAGCAAAGTGTGGGATTGGACAAAATTCCTGGCAAAAAAAAAAAAAGTTGATTTGCGCTAAAATTTATTTACACACTCATTCTCCCTCCTCTCTTTTCAACGCCAGCAACATTGCTACAGCAGTAGCCTGAAATTTATACGTATCTCATGAACTGAACCACAAAAATATAAATTTATGTGAGTGATTAAAGTCCTATGGGAGTAAATAGTGTTCAGGGCTGTTAAACTGGCAATTTTCAGGACAGCTATTGAGCTATTATTGATGCTCAAACCCCAGAAGTCTGCATTTCTACAAAGCCAGAAAATTATCTTTATTTTTAATTATGTGGGGAAAGAAAAGGGTTCACAAATGTGCCTGATTCAGCTGGAAATTTTGCCTTAGTTTCTGTACTTCTGGGCTGAGGGTTATTTTGTCCAGAAATTAGGGCAACAGTTTAAAGACTTTCTAGATAATCTTCCCAGATTTACTGTGCCAGAAGCGGCTTTTTCGATAACTTTTGTTACAATCTCGCAACATTATAGTTTGTTAACATTTTAGATATGGTGAAGACACATAGGCCAAGTTTTTATCAGGAGAATTATGATGGATTTATTGCAAGATAAAAGAAAGTAGAGCTTCCATCATCCATTTCTAAAGTGAGATTTCATTCAAAATGGCCCAAGGCATTTTGTTGTAATGTTAAGACTCCTTCTAGGGTCACCAAATAATCCTGAGAGAGACTCTCATTTTGATTTATTCTAAGTGCAAAGTCTTCAGGGCAGATGGCAGATCTTAATCTGTGGCCTCTTGAGATAAAACTATGTTTTCCACTTTGAACCGTATGTAGTTCAAGCTTCAGTCCGGAGCCAATGTGCAACATTAGGGTCGTTTATTCCTTTGTTGTGATTTAATATTTTTATTTTGGATTTTAATTCCACTAATTGATGGGTACCGTATCTTCCATAGGTTTTTATTTCTTCACATGTCTAATTTGATTGCTTTGTGAAAAAAAAGCCCAAACCTTATCTTGCTGCTTGGGGCACTACAAGATTCTTCTATTGTTATTCTTCATTTCCTTGTTTTGTAGGGAATCTCAAGGCTGTCATCAAAATCAACAGCTTTTCCCAACATTACATCTATTTTAACTAGGAGGATTTTCGTGTTGTATTTGCAAAAAATGTGTCTTGTACAGTATCCTTTGAAAACGACTTAGAGTTTTCTTAATTTGTTTCTAAACACTGAACAGACCTTCTTACTGATACTGCCTTTGGCATTTGTGCGATACGTGTTTTTTCTGCACCGGGAAGGCTTGGAAAAATGTTACAGATAATTCAGAAAAGAGTCACAAAAATTGTTTTTAAAGGTCTCTCAATAAGAAGGGGGGAGAGACCAGACCTTTAAGTTTACCAAAGGAGAAGATAGGCACTTATTTTGGTTAAAATATTCAAGTACCCACACAGAGATTTAACATGAAAGAATTAAATCTTTCTCAATGAACCAGAGATATCTGGAAAAGAAACTATAGATAAATTCAAAAGACAACTGCACCTCCTTTGGTAACAGCAATTGGAACCACCTGCCCAGGAAAACAGCAGATATATCAGCTTTGGATGAAGACCGGCTGTGTTTTGGGAAGACAGGTATTAATCTAGAGCAATGCAGAAGAAAGGAGGGAGATCATGGGATCTTTGCAAGAGGAGATGTCCAAGAGGTACCTCATGGTAGTTTCAAGAGGCTTTCCAGAAGTTTGAAGCACAGCCCCAATGCCAGGATTGTGTAGGCTGATGATCACCACGGGCTTTTAGCTAATTACTTCCTGAGAGGAGTAAATCCATGAGGAACAATTAGGACCGTGTAAACCCAGTCCAACTGATTAATAGGAACTCTGCTTTCCCTTAGTTCTCTGATACATGTTATAAGGCTTATAGTCACAGGAAAATTTCCATCCTGAAAAGCAGACCTACCTCTGAAACAGATGCTCAAATGGATCATTTTGAAACTTTCGGTGTGTAAATTTGTTAATCACAAATGCACACATCACTTGAAACCCCTCATGTTTTGGCCAGCCTCAAGGTCTTCATTAATATTTGTTATTCCCATAAATAAGGATTCTCTATTCTGATCTGAGTCAGAATCACCAAGAAGACAGATATTTTATTTGGATGAAGTACCTCCCTGGGAGGGCTATTTACAATGGCTTGGTTGTACTAAAACAAACAGTTCATTGCTGTTGTTACTTTATCCTCTTTGTAGTCTGGCCCTGAGTGAGCTCCTACTGAAAATGCAGCTGATGAGCAATGCCAGTTCCTTTTCCCTTGACCAAAATGCAGCTAGTTTTGCTAACTTGAAACAGCCGCTTGATCCAAAGGGTATGCATCAACCTCTTGAGCTGAATGAGTTAATTACTGCTGTAGTCATGTTCCCAGTGTGAAATCTGTGTTTTGTGGTAGTTAGTGGTTTTCCTGGACTGGAGAAGATTAGACTTCTATACAGCTGGAAAGAAGGAAGGCAAAAGGAGAAAAGAAACCTCAGAGTTGGAGGTGGAATTTCATTGGTACTTATAGAACATCCAGTTGTATGTGTTAGAAAGGTAGGGGTGGACCTCAAAGCAGCATTGTTACTGCCATTTCAGGATGGAGGCATGCATGTCCTCTGAGTGTGCTCTTGAAAATTTCATCCCTGAGTGACACCTCCCAGCAGTACAAAATTTCAGTGGTGTCCTAAAAGGCCACTGAGAGCTGTCGAAGCAGGGCAATGCTGAGGATGGGAACGTGACTAGATCCTAAGCTTAGGCACATGCCAAGAAATTAAGGTTTTTATAGCCAAATCTCTAGCACAAACCTTAGGTACCACCTTAAGCGCTCATGATGGTGAGGTAGAAGTGGGTTTGAGCTTAAGAGCCATGTGAGCTATGTAAATTAATAAATAAAAAAACACCAAAGAGACAGGGGAAGCTTAAATTCTATTCTCCTTTCATATGACTAGATAAAGATGGGTTGATTGGATACCAGCATATTGAGTGGGACGTGGGAGCTGGTAGGTTTAAATAAATGCTCTAAGAAAAAGATTGAACCACTGAAGAGCAAGGCTGTCTTCTCCTTCCTGTGGCAGCCAGTCACGCAAATGTTTTGCTTCATGTACACACACACACATAAAGCCATCACCTGAAACCCTGACCTTATTTAAGCCTATATCGTAGATTAATTTAAGCAGATACAAAGCAGCACCCTTATTCCAATTTTATTTAATCTTTCTGGTCCTGTCAACTTCAAATCTTCAGAAATCATGACCAGCTGGACTGAATTAATGTCGTCATTCTGAGTAGTAGTAACGTTTGCGGAATTGTCTTTTCAACTTTTGTCTCCAGCTCCAAGGCTTTCTGCAGCTAAAAATGCACATTTCTTATACATTATCAGGAGTCTTTAGAGTGGGGATATGGTTTATAACATCAATCTTTAATAAAATTTGGAGAGTAGGCGATTCTACCACTTCACTTTTTTTTTTTTGGTTTTTTATGAGTAGCAAGGTAATCTATGATCCAGAAACCAATCTATAACCAGGGGATATTGTAACTTTTGCTTTCTGCTCCTAAGTATTGATCTCAAAAAGTTGCTCAAAAAGACACTTTTAGTTTGGATTTATAACATATCTTGTATCAGCGATACAGATGCCGTTTAATCCTTGTGGAATATACACTTGGAATCTCTAAGGTTCCTTTCAACACAAACTATTCTATGATCTTTAGCCTGAAGTTTCATGGTTCATAATTAAGAAGTCTGTTCTGGATCTGAAGATCCAGATGTTTTCTCTTTTCCAGTTCCTCTATAGGTTAGTTGCAATATATGGCTTGGAAATCCTGTTGTTGGACTACTGGATAATGAAATAGAATCTCATTCCAATGCCATAAGTTTCCAAGAATCAGTGAAGAAGTATTTCCAAGGCAGAAAGTGAAATGGAGAAACAGATAGACAACTTGTTTGGGAGAGACAAGGGTATGAAAAAATGGATTATGCAGGATAATAGTCAGCACTAATCGTTCAAGTTGCAGGTAAAGATAAACACTGCCACCTTATTACGGAAAAAGACCACGAGTAACTGTGGAAAAAAATACAGCTGGGAAAGATATGTGAAATACTACGTTTCGATAGTAAATCAAAATCATCTTTTTGCTCAGTTAGTGAGTGAAAACTGGGATAGAAAAACTCATAAGAAAGGAGCTGTTACATGAGTTATTTCTAATGAAACACAGCAGATGTTTCTCCAGATGTTTATGTACAAAATCACGTTTTCTTGCTGTTTTCAGATGATGAAAGAACGTACGCAACATCTTGTAGGCATTAATTTTTCAATTTGTGAATGCTTTTTCAGAGCGTAATTTTTCAGCCTTCAAAGCAAATAACAGCAAACATTAAGGAAAATAGACCTGTTGGCAGAACACACTTCCAGGTTTTGTTCCTTGAAAGGTATAAGATATTCTTCTTCTGTACATCAGGTTTCCAGTCTGGCCAAAACAAGTACTCAAGTTGGCCCTTTGCTTTTATCTGTGTATTCCAGCACATATTTATGTCTCTCCCAAACCAGGACTTAGATATATGACTTAGTCTAAGAATCTATGGAAATATTCAAGGGGAAAAAATATATCTTTAAATATTTTTAAATGATTGTAATAAACATGACATGTGGATTTTCAGCTCTGTGTTATTTTATAAAGGGAGAAGATAACTTGTCTGAACTGTATGTTAAGAGATGGTCAATTTCCAGGGAAATAAAGAAGCTTACAGTAAACCCAAATATCTATAGAAATTAACACAGGAGTGTCTGAAAGATTATATACCTGACAGATAATGTGAGCACGTCTCTAGGATAAAAGATGATGATCTTTTACCAGTGGCAACACTAAGGGAAATTTGTGTTGTTTAGTTAACTTTTTCTTCAAGACTTCCAATACAATCTGCACAATCCAAATTGGCAAAATAGGAAGAATTCATAGTCCTAGGCCAAAATAATTGGAGGAAAAAAAATGTCTCAATCTCCACCTCTGAAGAAGAAAAGGATTTAGCTTTATTACAACCCATGAATTGCATGTTACCCAGAAAATTACTGCATTAGCTTTGGACATACTAGTAACTATAAATAAAGAATTTTGCTCCAGAATTCACTGTTTTGTTGAAGCTGCTTTGCATAGTGTAACAAATGAGCTAATGATGTTTTCGTTGAATATTGCTTCTTTAAAATAAATCACAGATTGCGTGTCTATTTGTCCAGTCAGCAGGACAATTTCAGTACTTCTGGTTCATTTTGGATGTTGTCAATTCAAATCTTTCAAATTTACCTTGGTTCAACCACTTGAATTGCACTCACTAGCGCACTTGTAAATTTAATAATAATAATAATAATAATAATAATAATAA
>WAAB01003176.1:107065-118055 GCA_013389865.1 Piaya cayana | reverse complement strand
TTGACAGCTCATATTGAGCTTCTTGTCAATCATCAATTCCCCAGGATTTCTGTGTGTGCGTTTGTTGACCTAAACAATAAGAGAGTGCTAAGATTTATTTTTATTAGTAGTAGCTGTAGAATGGTTTGGTTTGGAAGGGACCTTAAAGATTGTTTCTCCCCCTCCCCAGTGGACAGGGTCACCTCTCAGCAGATCAGGTTGCTCAGAGACTCATCCAACCTGAACTTGAACACCTCCAATAATGGAACATCTACAACTTCTTTGTTCAGACATATTTCAGTGCCTCACCACCCTCACAGTAAAAAAATTATTCCTGATATCTCACCTAAATCTCCTCTCCTTCAGCTTAAAACCACTATCCCTCGTCGCATCACTACACTTCCTGATGAAGAGCTTCTCTCTAGATTTCCTTTATTATTAATAAATGTCCCATAAAATGATTTATAATATTTAAACCTTAGTTTGCTTGCTAGGTTCTTCTCCAGCTTCAGAATCATTAAAATACGTTTAGTTTACCCAATGTCTAGAAATGCTGATAAAGTCCTTGATGTGCCTTTTTTTTCCTTCTAGCTCAGCAGCTGAGAGCTAAGTGAAAACACTTAGGCAGAAGTACCACAGATCTAAACAGTAACTAGATTTAAGCACAGCAAGAAATAGGTTACATATCAGTCTTGCTGTTCATAGAATAAATGTTTTAGAAATGTTGCTGACATTGTGATATAGCAAAGGTTAACAGTGTGTTTGCTGTTAATGTCAGTAGGCTGTTTTATTTTCCACCACAGCCCTTGACATTTCAAATACCTATGGGATAAATAAAGGTCTATATTGCGTCAACTTAACAAATAAGTTCATGGTTCAACTATTATTAGCGCCTCCATAGAAATGTCCAAAGAGCCCCCCATTTTTCCAGGATAGGCAGCTCCAAAATAACCAACAGGGCCTCTGCCTTGGGGATCTGAGTCCAAATAGGCCATTTCAAAAGAACGTTTCCACCCTGTGTGCCCCAAATCAAATGATTTGTTTATCAAAATGAGGCTGGAACCCAAACCGCTTTGATCATTACTGGGTCATCCCTTTCCTAACAACTTAGTCTTCATTGCTGAATGTATTCCTAGAGTATTATTTCTTTGTTTCACTTAGTTATTTTTTGCTATGACTGTATTCAAGCCAGAAGATAAAGCATTTCTTCTGCACACCAATGAGATGGCCCATACAGTGGTGAATTTATTGTACTACTGCAGTTTAAACTCGTTGTATGGACAGGGCACTGTAGATCTGAATATGTGTTTTGGAAAGTGATGTCACCAGTTAACTATTAAAGTGATTGAATTACTTGGAAAGACTGCCTGCCACTTGTGTTTGAGAGGGTGTTTGTATCTATAAGTGACTTTTTTTACTGAGAAATATTTTCTGTAGGCAGATGGCAGATTGCAACTGGGAATCTGAGTCAGAATTTAGCCTAAGCAATACTGACCCAAATGAAAACTTGGTTAGGCTGTGAGAGTAATACAAACTGTCAGTTATTTAAGAAGGTTTCTCAAATAAAAATGAATTTAACATATGGACAATCTGTTCCATCCCAGTTGGAGACATCACTTCCTATCCATTAGGAGCAGAAACCAAGTGTTATTACAGTATAAATTCACTCTTGCAACATCATAATCTAGTTCAGAGAGTGAATTATAACCTTGCCTTACTGTGCAAACACCTTTAATATTGGTTCATTATTATTTGTTATCATTTTTTGCCCCTCTAACTTTTAAATCTCATTTGCCAGTGAAATTTGAAACAAGGTTGAAAGTCCTTTGGGAAAGGACTTGTTTGTTTTTGTTAATATCTCTTTAATGGCTATCACAGCAGGACTTCCCAATATCACTGTAGTCTCAATAGATGGAAGCACTGAAAGTTTCTGGATAAGTAATCAGACTTGTACTGAAAATACCTTACTGGCTTATTTGTCTCCTTCTACTGAATTATGCCAGTGATGCCAAAGGCCCTACTGAGCCTAGAATAAATATGATGCAGTGCACAATCATAAGCACACATTAATATGTTTTATCTAGTATGGCTTTCATGTGCAAGAGTACCTCTTCTAAGGCATATTGGTATTTTTTTTTCCTAATAAGATTTCCTTTCTCATTAGCTATGAATAAAAAACACCAAGGTATTATTAGGAAAAGAAAGCAAATGTAAAGTTCTTTGAATTTTCGTATGCTTTCCAGTTCATGTTGTGTTGTTTCTTGACTTTTATAGGCAGCTTGCTTCCTTTCCAAAAAAATAACTTTACTAAGTCAGCTACAAAGAAAGGCCACAGAGATGATTAAGGGCAGACTGACTTCCACTGAAGGAAGGACAGACCGAGTCATGGTTCTTCAGTGTGGAGATAAGGTGACTGAGGGATTGTAATGACAAAAGCTATAAGATCCTAAGTTAACCTCATGAGCTTAAACGGGACATTATTATTCACAGTACCTCATAGTTCCAGACCAAGCAAGCAACAAATTGTAAGTCCAGTGGTTAGTTTGAAAGATATAAAGGGAAATACAATGTACAGATAAACTGCAGAACTCATTGCATAAGATGACACTAGTGTCAGAAGTTTATACTTGTTGTCTCAAAATTAACTGCTGTGATACTGCTTTTATAACTTTTTTTTTGACAAAGTAAGTGTCCAGTATGTGCTCCTCACTGATGTCTTGTGCAGATTAGGAACTTGCCTAATAGCCCATGTAACATGTACAGATGCCCAAATGCCTTTAACAGATCAACCCTGGTAAGTACAGCCATCATACATCAGTTTCTACAGATTTTTAGCTAGTTTCTCATCTTATAATCTAGTTTGAATTGCACTGAAGCACAGAGTTTTAAAAGGGTACTTTAGTTACTTCAGAAGTTACTTCTGCTGAGGATCTGTTTGTTCAACTGCTTCTTCATTTCTTACATCTTTGTCTGAATTCTCTTCACCTGTGGGTTGAAACCAGCAAAGTTCTGAAGTTGCATTCTTGTGTCCTTATCTAAAGGCTAGAGAGAGTGCAACAGCGATCAGGGCAGAGGCTATGCATGAGGAGTTTAACCCTAATAATTTCCTTGCTGTGCATCCAGGTTCACTTGCTGCTTGTACCAGACTGTCCTTCAGAGTTTAGAGTTGGGAAGAGACGGGTTGTTTCTTTCCAGTAGCAAGTGTCAGAAATCAGTTTTCTCCTGCTTTTGGTCTGAGATGCCTTTTTCCTGAATATGTTTTGAGATTTCTCCTCCTCCCTTTCTTCTTCTCCTTTTGAATGGGCACTTCTACAGAATACCAGCTGTATCTCAAACTGCAGAGAGTCAAACCAAAGCTCCTGGCCTCTTCTGTTGAGGCTTATTTGTCTTTCCCCTTCTCTTTCTATTTATCTTCTGTCCTCTGTTCCTCCTTGATTCGATGAGGAAGGAAAAAGCTCCATTTTCAGGAGCAGCAGAATGCAAACCACAAATTGTTCCAAACAGCACAGGCTGGGACTTCTTGACTTGAGATGAGAAACCTTGGTGCATTGAGAGAGACTTTACCTCTCATGGAAGCCCAGTGTTGCAGTCCTTCACCTTTTTTTAAAAACTCAAAGGACTTCCACACCTTCACATGAACCAGATTAAAATGACTTGCTTTAGTGCTGTCAGGAGCATATTTAATGTAGTGTTTGTAACTCTGAGGCAAATCATTCTTCTCACCCTTCAACTTCATCCTCTTTCACATTTATAGTATATGCACAATAAATGGTTATCCCCGTCTGAGCCATAATTATTGAAGTTTGTTCTGACTTGAGTTGCTTTACAAACTTAAAAAGAGACCAGCACTATTTATAAGTATATTATGTAAACATTTGCTACAGAGGTCCAACTGCTTAGCATCCAATTAATTCAGTTCAGTCAATATTGCACGGTACATAGTTTGTCTGCCCATATTGTAAACACATCTTGCCCTTGAGCACTTATTTTATTTAACTAATTAAGATCTACTTCTAAATGCTCTCATTTTGTTGCCAGGCATACTCCCCCAATTTTAGATATAGCTGTTGTGCTCTGTGAAAGAGACAAAAGAAGTAAATATGGAGGCAAGTATGAGGCCACTCTACTTGGGCTTTTTAGATGAACAATGATAATGAAGTTTTGATGGTGGTCTCGCACACTGTTCTGGCTATGTAAGTAGCTGAATTTTTAACTCATGAACACTTAGAGAAAGATTTAAAATTTTAGTGAGCTATGTGAAAACTTTTTTCCAGACAAGATTAAGAATAATTGAGTGAAAAAAGTACTTTTATAAACAAAATAAAAAATATCAACTCTTTTGACTTTTGAAAGTGAAATATTGACTCTTTTTAGAAGATATACTTTACAACAAACATGTATTATTCAAGTATTGTGCTTTTTTCCTGCATGCATATTTTGCCAAAATAGTTACTCATTACTGAATCTGTATACTTCATTGGAGAAAAAGCCCTGCCTGAAAAATATTATATCATTTGTTATGACATTGTTACAAGACCATGAAAGGAAGTGTAGATTTGACCATTGTTTAAAACTTCATCACTGAACTGACTAAATTCTGTAACCAGAGGTATATATTAATTCTGTACTGCCAAGAAATAAGAGCAAGGAAGTCCTACAGAGAACCAAAATTTAGAGAGAAGTACATGCAGATCTGTACTTGGTAACAGATTTATAACTGTAATAGGGATAAAAAAGGAGCTTCAGTGTGAATTCTAGTCTGTTCTGTAGAAATAACTGCCATTGCTTATGAAGCTGGGATCGCATTGACTTCTCCTGAGAATAAGGCATTGAGATAGTCCACTATAATTTTAAACACTGTGACACATATTGCGATTTACAGCTGGACTAAGCAGTGCAAGCTACCAGCATTTTTTGGGCTGTGTGTGTTGAGGAGACTGAATTTGTGCTAGCTAAGGTTAGGAACAAAATAAAAAAGCTGCAGTAGAACATAAGCAAAAATCTCTTACTTCTAAGAAAGTATACATGACTTCTCTTCCATAGACTTTAATACTATACAAAATCAATCAATCACTCTCCATTTTGTAGGAAGACCTGAAGGGCACAAAGAGGAAGTATAGAAGGGATATAGTGTATTTTACCTACATATTGTATTATTAGTTTCACCTTGCCCAGTCAGTAAGCTGAAGACAGGGTTATGTAGAGAATTGCCAGGCCTTACTACTCGGGTGTGACTGTACAGCCTGAGCTGAAAATCAGAATTAGCAAGTTGCATGTTCCCTTGAGAAATAAGCAGACTGATATCAGGAGCAGAGTACAGTCTTGCAGCAAGGAGATGGATGGCTTCTTGCACACCAAGGTGTCTGTGATACAGCTATGGCTGGCATTTTTCCTTAAGTACTAAAGAATACGAGGGGATTTCCATAGCTAAAACATAGGTTAAAGTCAGGAAACAGATTTTTAGGTGGCTACGTACAAAGTCTACTTAGGTTCTGCAGTTTCATGTGGAGGCAGGCACACTGTGCACCCTCGTTAGTGGACTAATATGAGGTGTTAATTCTCCATAGAGAGAGCGGGTCCAAGGTTTTAGAATCAAAGGATGCTGAATAATTTTCTGTGTGCCTATACTTGTTGGTACAAATTCCTGCCCATAGTAAGTGTGTGTGAAATACTGGAATTACAAGTTCTGTTGCTTTGACCCTAAATGTGAATTCAAATAAGGCTGTCATGCTCTGTGTGGTTTGGATTAGAAATGGTAATATGTTAAATAACTGTGTGTTTTCTCAGAACAAGTATGGAAATAAGAATTTCCATAGGTAATTTAGTGTTCATAGGCACTTACAGAATATAAATGAATGAGAATAGAGGTAGATTGCTGAGACTAGCCATATATTCTGACTTAAAAGTAAGTCATTGATTGTATTAGCAAAAATTGTAACTCACCAGCAAGAACAGATACACTAGATAGTAATCTAGCAATCTTCATGTGCTGCTTCATTAACTGAGGTCTGTGCTTAATGTTATTGTGCAGTGTTTTCCCTGTTTTCTCTTTCCCCTGACCATTGACACTGTGGCTATGCAGCCCTTATCCTGGTGTCTAGTGTCTCATTTGAAATGTGTCATTCTTTAAGTCAGTTTCCATCTACATGATGATGTACAGTTGTCCCTTGTGCTAACCAGGCTTGCATCCCATTGGTGACAAGTATTTGAAAGACCAAGGGAGACAAACGTGCACCTCCCTGCACAGATGGTTCCTACATGGCCAGGGGGATCTGGACTGGCAGTCTGGGAAACTTGGTGCTGCAATTTCATGGAAGCCAGAAAAGATAAATTCAGTGAAAAATAATATCTGTATTAATGAATTCTTCAAACACAACCAAAATGCTCAATGTCTTCTTCCTGAAGCTTCCTGCACACTGTGGTTTGCTCATAACTGCTGATATTTCCTTCTGCAGTCTACTCTTTCAGTTAGTGTTTGTTGCCTTAAGTTTATGAGGTAGACGAATAAGTAAGCAAAGCGGTTAGAAAAGGTAGAAGAAAGCTAGTAGACAAAGTATGAGGAATTTTGTCTGGAGACTTGAATGGGTATACTTTTTGCTGGCTGGATGGCCAGTCCCAAAGAATGGTGGTTAATGAAGTTAAATCTAAGTGGCGGTCGATCACTAATGTTCCCTAGGGCTCAATGCTGGAGTTGGTTCTGTTAGATATCTTTATCAATGATCTGGATGAGAGGATCAAGTTCATCCTCAATAAGTTTGCAGATGGCACCAGTCTGGGCAACAGTATTGATCTGCTTGAGAGAAGGAAGGTTCTACATCGGGATCTGGACGGGCTGGATAAATGGTCCAAGGCCAACTCTGTGGTGTTCAACAAGGCCAAGTGCTGGGTCCTGCCTTTGGGCCACAACAATCCCATGAAATGCTACAGGCTTGAGTAAAAATGGCTGGAAAGCTACCTAGTGGAAAAGGACTTGGGAGTGTTGGTTGGCTGAATGCAAATGTGCCCAGGTGATGAAAAAGACCAACAGCATCCTGGATTTTATCATGAATAGTGGGGCCAGCAGGACTAGGGAAGTGATTCAGCACTAGTGAGGCTGTGCCTCGAATACTATGTTCAGTTTTGGGCCCTTCAGTACAAGAAAGACAGTGAAGTGCTGGAGCATGTCCAAAGAAAGACAGTGAAGCTGGTGAAGGGTCTGTAGCACAAGTCTTATGAGCTTGGGCTGAGGAAACTGGGTTTGTTTAGTCTGGAGAAAAGGGGGCTGAGGGGAGACCTCATAGCTCTCTATGACTATGCTAAAGGTGGTTGTAGTGAGGTGGATGTTGGTCTCTTCTCCCAGATAACAAGTAATAGGATAAGAGCTTCAAGTTGTGCCAGGGGAGGATTAGACTTGATATTAGGAAAAATTATTTCACCAAAAGGGTTGTCAAGCATTCAAAGTCATTGCCCAATGAAGTGGTGAAGTTAGTATCCATGGAGGTATTTAAAATATGTGTATATGTGACACTTCAAGACATGGTTTAACATGGAACTTGGCAGTGTTATGTTTATGGTTGGACTTGATGATCTTAAATGTCTTTTCCAACCTAAATGATTCTGTGAGTCAATTCTGCTCTCAGTTTTCAGAGTAGATTCCTGAGAGTCAAAGGTCTCATATGTGAGTATACTGCCCACTTAATAAATCTACTTCATGTAAATAGTGTGCCAGATCAGGTACTTTGAGACTTGAGGCACTGTGTTTTGTTTAATTGTATTATTACAGTGTCAAGTAGCCATAGGCACATATCAAGACAGAGAGTGGATAGGCACTGAACATAGAATTTCCCAAGATTTATAATATCTGTAAACACAGATGCATTTGGAACAAGGCTTCATTTTCACAAATTGTAGTGAATCTATGTGAACCAAAATCCTCCAGTTTGTTCTGGGTTTTGTTTGTTTTATACAACAATTCACACCTTGGCAAAACACAAGTAAATGTATAAACTCTACTTATGGCTGTAACATCCTAGGGTAACTGTATTATTTCGAAGTGCAGTATGCCAGCTCTTCCAAAAATATGATATGACCGGGTGCAGAGATAATGTTTCCTGCCATTTTAACTGCAGCAATGCAGACATATTTCCAGAGAAATCAGCCCCTCCTTTAAATGAACCTTTGTTTTTCAAAAGCAAGCCCAGATTTTCCTTTTGCTCTTCCCCTGGCCTGGGAGATGTCAGAGACTCAAGACTGAGACCTGATGTAGCTGTGCTGGGAAGCAGTTAGCCCCAGCTTTCCTGTCCTCTGCAGTCACCAGGGGACAGCATTGGCCCTATATCGGAATGTCTGAGATGGCATTAAAATGGGAATACTCTGTAAGAATTACTGCATTCCACTGCGTGGAACAGAAAAGTGCTTAAGATATACCAGATAGGTGACTTGGCTAATTTCATGTGCAAAATAAAAATGAAATTGTTGATTATCAGGTATTTGCTATTAAATCTATGCATCCACATAGACACAAGCTATCTATCTTTTTGAAAATAAAATGGGAAAGTTACATAGACTATACTACCAGCATCTGAATAACTTCTAGAATTGTGTGCAGTGTAAAAATACATTGTGAAAGTAAAATAACTGGCTTGTGGTTCTCTAGGGAAAGAAATCTGTCTGAAGTATGTGTCCCAATCCAATATCGGGGAGGATTCTTAAACAATCCCAAGAGGCTGAGATTAAGACTCAGAGTCAGATGATGTACAATCTTGTGAGCTTTATTTTCTGGAACAACTGGTAACAGTGATAGGACAGAGAGGAAAAGAAAGGAAAAGTTAGAATCCCTAAGCAAGAAAACGGTAAAGATGCAGCTAAGTACCACCACCACGAATCCAGTGATGTCCTGTTGGATTGGTCTCGGTGCAGGTGATGATGAAGACATGGCCACTGAGTGACGATGATGCTCCAGGCTCCAGGGAGATGGGGAGGGGGGTACATGCAGCAACACACACAAGGTTGAGTCCACCAAACAACAAAGCAACCGAGCCCCTCAAGCAATGAAGAAGCAGGAGGCACCCTATTTATCACCCCAGTCCCCAAAATCTCCCCGAATAGTCTGCCCATTTCCAGGAAGACATTGTCCTCCATGCGTGCATGCCCAGGTGTTCATGGTGGTCGTCTCTACCCGGATCCAGCTTGGTAGGCACTGCTTTGGGTGGATGTCATGGTTTTTCCGTTGGGGACAGTTCGTCCCTGTGGTTGGCAGCTCTTATGAGATCAGCTCTTCATTGAAATAATGGTCTCTTACCAGATCTTTGTGGTTGACAGCTATGTTGAGCCAAAACAGTTCAATAATGGTCTCTTACAGTGTGGAAACAGAGGAGTTGCTGTGCCTTAACACTAGTGTACTGCAGAGTGAATTATTTTACCTTAGGGACTGACTTAAAAGATGAGCAGTAAGGAATGACTTAAACTGAGCCAAAAATACATTCTAAATTTAAATGTGAAAAGAAAAAAGAAATATGCTGTCCTATTTGGCTAATTTCTCAGTTTCAATATCAACAAGCAATTTGTGAATCTGCGTCTCAGAGTATCTGAAAACCAACTTGCTCATCTCCACCGCTCTGTGCTAGTCTTTCTGTTCTTGCAGTGTTTAAATCTGTGTCTGTGGATGGCTATGCCACAACTCTAAAACCACTCCTGTTTTTCTGCCAGCATGTTCCCTGCGTCTCAAGATGGCATTTCAGCTGTGTTAATGTGAATCTACAGATTGCTGTGTGCTTGCAGTGTCTCCGTGGGTGATCCTTCCTAGAGTGGAGTTACAGTGATACAAGCTCAGTGTGTGTATTTGGCATAGGGTACACAGTGACCTGCGAAGTGTTGTCTGAATGTCTTTAGAAATTACTGAAGCATGTTTCAAGCTGCAAAACGTGTTGCCTAGAGAGTAGTCACTTTGCTGTCCCAGTGGGCAGTATATGGGGTCACACCAGCTGCCTGTGAGTGCTTATCTCCATTCCTGCTCTTGCTGGGATGTTTCCTGTGGTACTGTTTTGCTCTTATAATTATGCTGTAAAAAAGTGTGCTTTTCTGCTTTTCTGGTGTTAACTTTTCTTTTACTAGGGTTTGTGGTAGCTGGTTGATTGAATATGTCATTTGATCTATGGCACAGCAGTTGTGAAAATAAGGCATTTTATGCATGTCATAGAGCAGGTGGCAATGGAAGTATTTAACAAGGCATGGATAGAGACACACCTGGACATCAGTGAATTGTGAATACTCTGAATAGGAAGAAATACTAAGAATCTCATATCACTTATAGCTGGCAGATTGAGTCAAGATGGACAGGCAGGAATTCTTCTGCTTTTTGCATCCAGACAGTTAATCACAGAATGGTCCCACTGTTTGAGTGATCTGAGTTTTAGAACAGATACCTCACAGTCTCTCTTCATAGTCCACAAAGTCTAAAAGAAATTTAAGGTTAAGTATGTACTTACAGCAGTTAAAGGAATTGGTCAGAAGTAGAAGAGAGCTCTTTTTCTCAGTGCTACTCTGTGATAAACAGAGACAAGTCAAAGGGTAGAAAATGAGATTTTTTTTTTTCCTCAGTATTTGAAGGGCCCTTGGGAAACGACACATGCTGGAACATGGTTTATGGCTGTTATGTCTCATAGGGGAGCAGGAGTCTGACAGGTAGGTGAGTGAGATAAGCTTCTCATTTATGGATGTGGCAGAGTCTAAGCAACTGTGCAGGGTGGGAACTGCCCTCATTAGAAACATCAAAAAGATCGAATCTCTTTTAAAAAAACATGGAGTTGAGCTTCTTTCCAGCCTTTTCTTTAGCCTGGAAGGGATCTTCCAATTGTTTTTTAAAATACTCTGAGCAACAAGCTCCTTTGGGAGGGGAAAATGATGCCTTATGTGGAAGCAATTTGATATGCTTTAACGCGGCGAGGGCCAGAGAGCTTCACGAACAAATCAACATGATTTCAAATGAAGTCCAACTTTATTTAGGGTTAACCCTCACATAATGACCGGGTTG
>WAAB01003176.1:59197-101609 GCA_013389865.1 Piaya cayana | reverse complement strand
CCCTGGGTGAATAAGTGAGACTGAACTGAGAAAGCAGACAGGACTTCAAATGCAGGGAGTCAGGATGGTGCAGCGTGTAGAGCTTATGAATGTTAAACAACATGCTTTTCAAAGGATACTGTTCAGGGAACCACTTGGCAACCCTGGTGTCCTTGTACATGGAATGACAACAGGTGACAATCCTGATTTGCTCACAAAATTCAGTGGTTTTTTTAAGGGGCATTTAACAACGGTATGAGGAACACATGATCTGTCTTGGCCTTGTTCTCCTGTCTCAGCACTGGTCTGTCTATTGGGCTTTTACTTGCTGTTTCTACTGCACAGTCATACTGCCTGCAATTGCACCTGCAAGTGTAAACCTCCATGTGACCTGTGTGCTTACATCTACAGGAGAGTGGAGATAGTTGAATGATTACTCCTGTTTAAATGCGTGATGGATGTTTTCCATGCCCATACAGGCCTTATACTTGGTTTATTATTCAGCCTTTGTCTTTTTGCTTAAATTCCTAATTGTCACGTGCATTTTCTTCAGGCACCAAAACCTTCTTACCAACCTTTCTCCTAATTTCTGAGTAAATTTAAAGTGTTTCTGCTGATCCAATCTAATTTAATGGGGTAAGGCTGAAGAAAGAGTCATCCACTTGGAACAAACATTTAAACAAAATAAAAAGAAAGCAGATAGGGAAAATCCTCGGTGCAAACTGTAGTGGTTTAATTGACCAAAATGGATCCATATCAGTTTTCACCAGCTGAAGATCAGACATGTTGCTCCTGTATCAGATAAGGTACTACTGACACCTATGAGAATTAGGGCTGTTAGTATTGCATAGATGTACACATCCACACAGGATGTGTCTTTTTGCTTTCTATGTGTCCGGTTTAGTTTATTGTTTTCTTTCTTCATGCATTAAGCTAAGGATATATATATGCGTGTATATATATATAGGATATATATATTAAGAATAAAAATGTTAAAAAATGAACAAAGAATTAAAAGAAGGTCAATGTTACTGATATTACATTCCTGTTGAAACCAACAAGGCTGTATGTAGGAGCAGAAGAATGTCAGTGGCAATGGTAACCTGGAGCACCTCTCCTCAAAGCAACAACTCTCACTCAGTGTTGGTTTCCATGAACTGTACTGCACTGAAAGCCGGTGCCATGTAGGTCAAACCATACAACTGTACACAGTATACTGAACAAAACCCCTTTCAGTGCTATGAAAATGATCTGACATTGCATGTAGTGCATAGTACCTGTCTAATGGTGAGATACTTCTTGCTGTTAAACAGGCAGTTCCAGAATTTCTTAGTAATTACAGCACTACCTTCCCTGTTCCTTTTATTTAAGGAACAGTTCTGCCCTGGGTTCTATTTAAGTCATGTCTCTCCCAAAACTGAGGTGGATAAGACTTTCTTTCAAATGTATATTTTTTTAACCAAGAAAATATTAAAGATTTGTTTTCATCCAGGCTCTGTTAAGATTGTGTACTGGTACAGCAGAAAGCTGAATAGCTGAAGCGTGATGCAGGAGCTGAAAGGTGAGATTGAGGGTGGGAATCTCATAAACTGGTTCTGTCATGAAGGAAAATGTCACACAGCTGCATGTGGCACTAGCAGAGAGACAGTAGCCACAGTCATTGCCTCTTTATTCACCCTGTCCTCTCTAAGCCCCAGTTAGTTTTCAAGAGTACTACTGGGTATTTACTAAGTGCTGAGTACTCCGGGCAAGTGACTTATTTGTACACAAAAGCCTAATGGAGAGGTAGGTGGCTTGGTTTTCAGAACTGTGTTCTTATGTTGTGCACATGAAAAATAACTTTCAAGAGTTTTAGACATGCAGGGGAGGAAAGCTGTTGTGTATTAGAAGGTACATTTTAGGTGGAGAATTGTGAAAGATGCCAATGCTCCTGACACATCTAATACCTGTGGGCTTTTGATAGGAGGTAATTATATTTGTACTTTTGGAAAGTTACTCTGTTGAGAACTGATCTAAACACTCATGAGAAGCAATGCATTCTGCCAGTTTTGGCCTGTGACACTCGCGGGGAAGGTTAAGAGACTGCATGAGGATAGGGGTCAAATTATGGCTTCTCTTAATGATCTCCTTAAGAAAGTAACTCAGCAGTACTTTCAAACTCACAAAAGAAACTTAGTATCTCTATTTATCTTTTCATGATGGATGGATTCTTAAATGCTTATAAAACTTCTGAAATTGTAAATGAGCAAACATGGGTTGTAAAGTCATTGATCTCCCTCTCTAATAATTCCTTCCTGAGGAAGGCAGATAACCTCTTTTCTTGATCTGGATTTGGTCTCGTTGTTCCAGTTCCATGCTAATTAATGCCACAGGAATACATCTGGAGATTTTACTTTTGATGTGCTGGAAGTCAAGCATACTTACATGCTGTATTGGGGTGATAATTCTTGCTGTCATGGAACCGACAGAACTAAAAGTAAAAAAAAAGCCACATGCTTCATTACTGTGACATCAAATTATCCTAAGTCTACAAAATTAATCTCTCTACCTAGGTATGAGAATCATCTAACAAGTGCTGTTATGAGAACTGGTCCAAGAAACTACTCTATAATACTGTGTAATGTACCATGGAAATGGTGTATTTATGCTTTCCTCAGGCTGATTTTTGTAACATTAAATTGAATTGAATATGTCTTAATGGATTTTGTATTTGTTGTAGAAAGGTTGACTTCAGCAAAGGTAGGACCTCATTTAGTTTATCCATGTACCCAATATATGTTACTGAGAGGCATTGAGAAGACATGCAGTAATAATTTGTCAACCTCCCAGCTTAGAATGTTTAAGATCATACATAATGACATACTAACGTTAGCCACAGTTAAATGGATTTTAATGAAGGCTTCATTGGGTAATGTTTTGTTCCCAATTAATGAATAAGCCTTCGTGGTAATTTAGTTCACCTGTATCCACCAGATGCATTTAAATGTGTACATTCTACAGAAGCAGAAGTTGACATAGTGTTTCCTAGACCACAGAGTTACAATAGCCAGATATTTCCTAGTAGCCAGTGTATCTATACTGCTGACTTTTGCATATCCTATATCAGCTTTATAAGTAATAGCAATTTGTTGTTCTTGATAACAATACAAACCAGTTGTGTAATAGCAAGCAATGCAATGGTATATCTGAATTTTAAATATTCTACCTAATTATTTTTTTCCTAACATTGTATTTCTGATATGTCTTTGCTCAAATGTATTGTCTGCTCACTATTTGTGCACAGTGTTTTGCACTCTGGTTTGATGGGTCTGATCAACACTATAATCCAAGAATGAAAATAAATCTATATGTGTTACTAAAACACTGTCCTGCTAATTGCAGGTGGAGCTTTAAAGCGAATACGTGAATTATGCAGAAGAAAGATAGTAAATATTAGTTTCTAGCAGCAGTAAGTAATCTGAAACTGCTTGGTCTTTCTGTTGGTTACTTCTCATCCTTCATTCTTGTTAAATCATTCCTCGTCTTTGTGCTACAAGGGAAGGTAAACCAGTAACACTTTGTTATCTGCTTCCCACAGCTCTGTTTTGGATCACCTGTAGTTCCTCTTAGGTAGTGCAGCGTGTATATGTCAGTCTCTCTGCTTTGGGGAAAGTCTCCCTGAGCAGTCAAGGCTGCTGGTGGGAAATAGCTTTTCCCTCCTCGACTCTTTTAACTCCTTAATGCAATGCTGAATGCTACTGTGGCTCTGCTGAAACAGCAAGCAGTCGCTTCCAGGGAAGAGGGAAGGGACCGGGTTTTGGCTGAAGCTTGCAGAGATGATAGTGGCACAACGTCTTGGTTTGTATCAGGAATGGCTCGGCCAGTGGGACCAGGGAAGTGATTCTCCCTCTGTACTCTGCACTGGCGAAGCCGCACCTCAAATACTGTGTTCAGTTTTTAGTCCCTCACTATAAGAAAGACATTGAGTCCTGAAGCACATCCAGAGAAGAGCGATGAAACTAGTGAAGGGGCTGGACAACAAGCCTTAGGAGGAGTGGCTGAGGGAACCGAGGTTGTTTAGCCTGGAGAAGAGGAGGCTGAGGGGAGACCTTGTTGCTCTCTACAACAACCTAAAAGGAGGTTGCAAAGAAGCGGGTGTTGGTCTCTTCCAACAATTAATGTTGGAATGGCAGCTTGAATGGCCTCAAGCTGCATCAGGGGAGGTTTAGATGGGACACCAGGAATTATTGTCAAGCAGGAAGTAGAGGGTGGCTGTCAAGCAGCTTGAAGCTTTTGGCTTCCAGCAGCAGGAGAAAGTATTCTGGTTCACCTGTAGACCGTCAGCTTTTGAAGTGGTAGGTGAGCAGTATCTGGCCAAGGATTTGTCAGAGCCAGCTGTGCCCAAATTCCATGCCTGAGTGAATGGGAAAAGGCAGGTGGTACTTATTGGAGGCTCCTCCCTGAAGTGAAGGGAGGCACCAACCTGTCAATACAATGGTAATATCTCCTAAAGCTGGGGGTGCTTAAACTTTATTGTGAATCCTACACTTCTTTGAAAGTAGCTGCTTGTAATTGCAGTAGGAGTGCTTCAGGATCCAGCAGCATTCGTTACCTGTAGTACATAAATCTGCCTTTCAAGCATTTCTTTCTCCCTCAATAGATCTCAACTGTGAAATTTTTAATGGCACTATGTTCTTGATAATCTCAAAACTTGTTTAAGAAGATAAATTAATCACAGTAATTGATGTCTCAATTAAAAAAAAATATTTTATTATAAACAGAGTAAGTCCCCTATCTGTTACTGGATGCATTCTATCCTTGGAGACAGTAACTGATGGTTTGCACATACACCAAAAACTTAAAAAGTAAGCCATTCAAACGCAGAATAGAATGGTGTAGTAGCAGTAAGGGGAAGGCAATAGTCTGAAGATAGAGCAAAGCTGCAATAAATCTGTGTTAAAGAAGATTAGTCTTGAAAAACCCTGGGCACAAACGGATTGTGGCAATGGTGGAATATCATGACAGTCTGTAGAAGTTTAAGTGAAGAACTAATCCTACATTTAAAGCAGAGCTATTTCTATTTCAGAGTAGAGTATCTCTTCCAGGCTTTCCATTTTTAAAATGTTTTAAGGTATGTATTTTTCCAGTGTTTGGGCTAATTTATTTTGTTTGTTCAGTGGTTTTTTACTTCCTATCCTTATATTCTTTAGATTCTTTTGAATGCAAATCACAGAATCATAGAATGGTTTGGGTTGGAAAGGACCTTAAAGATCACCCAGTTCCAACCCCTCTGCCATGGGCAGGGACACCTCCTACTAGACCAAGCTGCTCGAGAACCCGTTCAACTTGGTCTTAAACACTTCCAGGAAGGGAGCATCCGCAACTTCCCTGGGCAACCTGTTCCAGTGCCTCACCACTCTCATTTTGAAGAATTTCTCCCTTAAGTCTATCTAAATCTTCCCACTTCTGATTTAAAGCCATTCACTCTCATCCTATCACTGTATACCCTTGTAAAAAATCCCTCCCCAGCTTTCTTGTAGCCCCTTCAGGCACTGGAAGGCTGCTCTAAGGTCTCGCAGGAGCCTTCTCCAGGCTGAACAACCCCATCTCTCTCAACCTGTCCTCACATGAGAGGTGCTCCAGCCCTCTGATCATTTTTGTAGCCCTCCTCTGGACCCATTCCAACAGTTCCATATCCTTCTTATGTTGAGGATTGCAGAACTGGACATAGTACTCCAGGTGGGGATCTCATGAGAGCAGAGCAGATAAAAGTAGAATTATGTGAAGAAGACAAGCAGTTAGGCAGAGATACATCATTATGCTACTTAATTTCATTCATATCAGTACTCAGACATTCTGGGTGGAGTGAAGTCAGAATTTATAGTAAGCAAGTTAAATAGCACTTGCAAACAAAGCAAAATTAACTGATTTTTTCTTTTAATTGTGGCTTGTGGTGCAAGTTATCCGATTCACTGCTTAGCTTTTATTGTGATGTATGATTCTCTGAATACCATGTTCTTCCTATGTAACCTGGTTATTTATTACCAAAACTAAAATTACAGGAAAGAAAACATTGATGTCTAGTATTTGTAGAACTGACTTCCTTAAGAAGTACTGTCAGAGGTTTTCCTGCAGAGCAGTAGTTCTTGTAAGAACAAATGGCAAATCTTAATATTTTGGTTAAAGTCATTAGTGAGAGGTTAAATTAACTTCAGAATGTGAGTTATGGTTCAGTACTTAGAAGATTTCATCAAAATGCTGACAAAAGCTCTTCCTCAGCTCTTGAAGAAGAAATAGATGCAGTATTTAAGACAACAGTAACAACTAAATGTAGAGATGCAAATTTTGTTTTGAAATGTTTTCTCTGTTTGGAGGACAGGTGTCAAATTTTAATATGTTTGTTCTTTTTCTCTCAGTCAACAGAGTATAAATTATAATTTTATATAAATATTTGAGCTGGGATGGTGTATTTTTTTTCATTAAAAGCAAAATAGATTCTTCAAATCAAATAAAAAATAACCATGCATCTCCTAACCACTGTGGAGCTGAGGCTTTAGCACACACTGGAATAAGACTTCCATATCCCATGTAAAACACTGCTGTTATTAAATTAGTGTAAATTTCACTTCAGTGGTAACAGGAAACTTAACCCCGTTGCAAAGGTTTAACATCAGAATCCAGCTCCACATCTCTGGTGTAATTGGCCTATTTTTTTCTGGAACCAGGAAGACTCTTAATGTTTAAGATTTAATGGGATGTCTTGCAGGCAGAGTTATTGAAGGAACAGAGGAAAGCACGAAAACTACATCTAGTCTGCATCCAGTTGGAACTTTGTGTTCTGAGTCAGACACAGTAAAAGATTTAGATATGAGTATGCTAGCCTGTGAAAACCAATTGTTTTGATTATTATAATTTGGATATTTTTCTTTTCCTTTCTGTACAATCAGTAGGAAATGTATCTTTGACTCTAGGCAGGAAAGCTGTCAACAGCTAGGTCACTGCTGTAGACTACATACTTTGAGATAACAGTCAAGTGTATAAGGAAAGATTTTGTATGGATTTAGGTTAACAAGCGCAACACAAATTTCCTTTTAATCTTACTCTGAGAAACAGTAGAGTTGCATAAACACGTAAAAACAAAAAGCATCTTGAGGAGGATCTGTACAGAGAAATGTACAGCTCAAAGAGTTAAAGCTGTAAGCAGCTGAGACAAGGGCCTACAACCCTTATAATGTTGGGTAAAGTGACTTGTTCTTATTAAATCACACAAAGATGAAGCCTGGAAAATGGCTCCAGACTATGGTCTTTTTAGAATCATAGAATGCCAGGTTGGAAGGGATCTCTAGGATCATCTGGTCCAATCCTTTTCAGTCATATACAGTTTAAATGAGATAGCCCAGCACCCTGTCAAGCTTAGCCTTCCAATGTAAAGTTATATGCCATTTCCCTGGGGAGATTATTCCAATGTTGAACAGTTCTCATTGTGAGAGATTTTCTTCTGGAATCCAATTGTAATCACTTCAGGAATAACTACTGAATGATATCGATCATTCCATGTCTTTTCCATGTGGCTTCTCATAAAAAGAGATTCTCTGTCCTCTTGGGAGATACCTTTTATGCACTGGTACATGTTAATAAGGTCTACTCCAAGCTTTCTTCTCAAAGCTGAACAAACCCAGTTCTCTCAGCCTTAATTCGTTTGGTAGGTTTCCTAGTTCTTTGATCATTTTCGTGGCCCTTCTCTGGATCATCTCCATCCTGGCTGCATCTTTTTTTGTAAAGCAGGGACTGAAACTGGATACAGTACACCAGGTGGCGCCTGACAAGAGCTGAGTAGAGTAGAATAACGCCTTCTTTATTTGTCCTGGTGATGCCCTTCTTGATGCACCCTAGCATCTTGTTGGCCTTTGTTGCTGCAGCACTATGTTCACTCATGTTGAGCCTGCTGACCCCCAGGTCCTTTTCCACAGAACTGTTCTCTAGCCAGGTGGAACCCAGTCTAATTTGTACTCCAGGGNCAGCACCCTGTCAAGCTTAGCCTTCCAATGTAAAGTTATATGCCATTTCCCTGGGGAGATTATTCCAATGTTGAACAGTTCTCATTGTGAGAGATTTTCTTCTGGAATCCAATTGTAATCACTTCAGGAATAACTACTGAATGATATCGATCATTCCATGTCTTTTCCATGTGGCTTCTCATAAAAAGAGATTCTCTGTCCTCTTGGGAGATACCTTTTATGCACTGGTACATGTTAATAAGGTCTACTCCAAGCTTTCTTCTCAAAGCTGAACAAACCCAGTTCTCTCAGCCTTAATTCGTTTGGTAGGTTTCCTAGTTCTTTTATCATTTTCGTGGCCCTTCTCTGGATCATCTCCATCCTGGCTGCATCTTTTTTTATAAAGCAGGGACTGAAGCTGGATACAGTACACCAGGTGGCGCCTGACAAGAGCTGAGTAGAGTAGAATAACGCCTTCTTTATTTGTCCTGGTGATGCCCTTCTTGATGCACCCTAGCATCTTGTTGGCCTTTGTTGCTGCAGCACTATGTTCACTCATGTTGAGCCTGCTGACCCCCAGGTCCTTTTCCACAGAACTGTTCTCTAGCCAGGTGGAACCCAGTCTAATTTGTACTCCAGGGAGGTGCAAGACCTTACATTTATCTCCATCATAAAGTTCCTGCTAACCTGCTCTTCCAGCCTATCCAGATCTTCCTGGAGGGTAGCTCTTCTCTCTGGAGTGTCAAGCTCCCCACTCAGTTTGGTACCATCTGCACACTTCATTGGGGTGTTCTTGATCCCAACATCCAGGTCACTCATGAAGATGTTAAACAGCGTTGGGCCCATTATCAGTCCCTGGAAGACCCTGCTTGTAACTGGTTGCTATTTTGAGAAAGAATTATTTACCACCACCCTCTAGGTATGGCCTGTCAGCCATTGCTTGCCCACCAGACAGACCACTTATCTAGGTTGTAGCACGTCAGTTTCTGTAGGAGGAGGTTGTGAGGAACAATGTCAAAAACCTTGGCAAAGTCCTGGTAGACAATATTCATCGTTTACCCTGTGTCAACTAATTCTATTGTGTTTTATTGACATGTCTCTCCTTCATCTTTTTTTTTTTTTCTTGTTGAGGAGAAAAAATGGTTTAAAATTCACAAAGAAGTGAAAATGTTTTTTAAATGTAGAAGTACTGCAGTGTGCCTTTCTGAAAAAAGTATGTATTTTTATATGTGTGTATATGCATGTGTATATGTACGTATGTAAATAGAGCTGCTATTTATATTTTGGATTAAGCCATGTGATGTGGATTTAACACACTGCAGATAAAGAAACATTAGGTCAAAACTTTCTCCCAAGATATTATTATAATTTTGTTGTAATTATTTTAGGTAGAACTGCTCACCCAGCCAGTGGTGCTACTGTGAGTGTAAACCAAGAAATTAGAAATGGTAAGCTTTTCCTAAGCCATCTGCCCTTCCTCAGTGCTGAGGACAAGATAATGGGCTAGACGGATCTTTGGTCTGACCTTTTTTCATATTTTCTAATGTTCTCATCTTTGACCAAGTTAATAACTTAAGTGGGGGCCTACTTCTCACCAGCTCATAATCCATCTCAGGCTATATTGTTTTTCGTGGTTCAACTCAACCAGCATGTTTATATGTACAATGAATGAGTTTGGAGTAGTGCTTCTGAGGGAAACAAGGTCTGTCTTCCTTCATGAGATTTTATAGACTTTAGAAGATGGATGTAAATAGGTCATTATTCTACAGGAGTTACGATTGTGCAAAGCAAGATTGATTAAAAAAGAGGAACATGTATCCATGCTATTTCACTCCTCCATGCCCAGGAAATATTTCCTCTTTGCAAATGTTTGATTTAATTTCTTGCACTTGTGCGGTAGTGATGGCATCGCTTGGTCTTTAGAGCTCTAGTTATATGAGTGGTCCTGCTCAGTTACAGCTGTGACCTGAAATTTTGTCAGTAGAGATTTTGGCATCCACAGACTAGGGCAAGCAGAAGTGGGTGCAGTGCATTATAACATTCTTAGTGTGTATGGTAATATATATTTTTATAAGCTTGAATCACAAGATCACATAGACGGAGAGATAAGATGGATATTGTCCCAAAATATCTGAAAAAATCACAACTCCTTCATTCTTTTTTTAGATATTCAAGGTGGCAAGACGTGCAAAATTAAAAAGGAGAGCTCTTGATCTTGTGTATTGTAGATTCATTTGTGCCTTTGTAAGCCAGCCTATGATGGTGTCAGACTGAGTCACTGGCATTTTGTGCTGAGTTGGAGCAGGGGTAAATAACTAATGTATACTACAAAGCACAGGAGCTACAGGGCTGTATCTTTATCTATGCCAATTCCAGCCATTCAGGATAAGCAAACTAGTAAAGATTAGAATATGACAATTGGGTTTTTACTACCACCCATGCAAGTATAAGCACTCTTTTTTTCCTAGACTGAACTGACTGTGAATTTGAAACCCATGTGCTGTATATTCTCCTTTTCCCTCTCTTACAGGTTGTATTTACTTTCTCTGCTCTTTTCTTTCCTTCCTGCAACCTCTTTAAAAAAAAAAACCAACCCTCAACCTTATTTAAAAGAAAATAAAAAGATTAAAGGGCTGTTTTCTGTGAAAGGTCACTGCTGGTCTTTCTTTAAGGACTCCAGGTTCAGAAATGACACAAAGCAATTTGAAGCGTATACGTTTACTGACGAGGGGCTGCAGTTGTGGTCCTTTGTGATCATAGTGCTGTGATCTGTAGGATAATACTGTGCACTGCCTAGAACTGCCTGTGACAAGGAGATGGTGTGGACTCTTCATCACCAATGCCACCTTGAGCACTGGACTGCTGCATCCTGGCCCTTCAGAAGTATCTGTGGGACAGTGGGGTTATGTAAACCAGTGAGATATTCAGGGCTAAATATCCACTTTTCCACAATTAAATGTTATTTTTAATCCACAAGAGTCTCCTGATCCCATTCACAGTATGTATCTATGAGCAGTTGTGCTGCAGAGGCCAAAGGGGTGGTTTGCTGCAGGGAGGGGAGCTCACCAGTCTGCAGTCTCAAGGACTGTTCCTGCTTAAAAACAGGTCTCCTATTTAGAGCTGTAAATGCAGAGTGAGAGCTGCTGTCAGTAACAAGTATGTGGGTGGGCTAGAGTGTGGCGTGTCGGATGTCAAAGTGAGAACCTGATGTGAAGGATTCATTATGCTCCCTTGCTGCTTGCATCATGTTCTCTTCTGATTTATTCAGCAACCCTTATTGAAATTTAGCATTGTGGTGTCATGCTCAGCATATTTTACAATTTGATATGGGCTAGCAGCTGGCTGATTTGAAGGTACATTTTGGAGTCAGTGAAAGAAAGCCAAGTATATAATAAACATTAGTTCAGTGGATATTCATCCCCAATCTCCTCCTCACAATGAACCAGACCTTTGAATGTGGAGACCTGCAAAGTGCCTAACACTCTAAAACATAACCTAGCAAAATAATATCCATGCGAGGAGGTGTCCAATCCTGTCTGATTCTGGGGAATAAGTCAGGATTTCGTATGCTATGCTTTGCATGCATTCTAGCCATCTCTTTCTATATCTTGTTCACATAGAATAGTGACTTCTGCAGTCAGTACAAAGTAGAAATGTCTCAAAAATTTAGATAATCTTCAGCTTGGGTGTGTAGGCTTTAAAGTATTTTGGGGAAGGTGATATCATATTTTAGTTGTCTTGGAGATTTACCTTGCCACTCAAAATAATTATCAGGAAATTAATCATGGCTACCTTGCTGAATAATCTTATTTTTAGCTGCCAGAAATCTACTTTAGACAACAGTTACATAGTACTTTCACAAAGGAGGGGTAGGGTGGGGAGATGATAAAAAATGGGGACAAATAACCTTGCTAGCTTCTGTCTTCCTTGGCAAGGAGGAGAGCCTGAGGCTCCAGTGGTTGGGATGGTAGTGATAGGAGGAAGTGGCAGTGTGGAAAGGAAAGTTCTGATGTGGAAGAGTGGGGGGAAAGAGGCAGTGGGAGAAACGGTCTGTAAGAAAATACTTTGCTTTGTCTGAATTAGAAACTTCTACAATCAAAGCCTTAAGCCAGATATGTGGTTTTACTAGATATTGCAAGATCCTCTTCTGTTCAATAGAGGATATCAGAAACAATTCAGAGTAGAATGATGATGAATAACTTGCTTATAAAGATCTGGAGGGGGAATTCCCCCTCCAAATGTTACAAGGTAACTTTTGAAATATTAGCAACAAGCTCTATTTCTTTGATGCTTGTAAGCCAAATTTCAGTGCAATGAGATTTTTTTACTGCATAACTAAAAAATAAATTTTATATTATAAATCCCAAGAGGTCTATAACTATACCAGAGCAAACAAGATACTTCAATAAAAATGCCTGAGAGCTGGAACTGAAATTTACTGCAAGAAGTAATTTAGTTTGACAATGCAAATGTGTTGCAAGCCAAAAAGAAAGAAAATGAGCGAGATGAGAAATACTTAGTGTGAAGGAAGGTCCAAGTAAAGACAGATAACTATTTTTTGATCTGGTTTTAATACAAAAATAGGTCTTAAATCTGCAGCTTTTTCGGTGTCTGTATACAAACCTTCTGAAAGTGACTACATGCAAGAAGAGTGATCTGAAATTCCTGGACACAGATGATATCCACAGGCTGAAATATTCTGTTCAGGAGTGAATAGATGGCAGCAGTGATGTTCTCATCACTTGATATCTTCCTCTTTAGGGTTGTTTTTTTTTGTTGTTGTGGTTTATTCCAAAATGAAAGCAAACAAGACACAAATATATGTATTGTTTGTGTGTGAAAGAAAGACATTCACCTGTTCAGATATCTTCCCTTCTTTGGCAGAAGAGGAATCTAAGCAGCATCTTGCACACCCAGCCTGGTTTGTAATTGGAAAGTTTCAGGATCTACTGGGTCAAAATGACTGGTAAAAACAGATTGTTTCTTGTATCAGACACACTTTGTGTTGACCCATTGCTATCTAAATTCCTTGTAACCAAAGATCTTGCTGGATTTTGGAAGTAAGGGTGAGACTGGAAGAGAATGATGTCATTTCCCTGTAGGTACTGTGTGACTGACTCCTCAAGACATGTGACTTCATTCAAACAGAAACCTGTGGTTAGGGGAGGAAACATGCAGAAGCAAGGATCAAAACAATTTGCTGCTTTCAAATTTTTTGCCTTCTTCGGATTGCTGGCCTGTTGGATATTCCAAGTTGTGGGAGTCTGCTCCTTTCCCAGTGGTTGCAGCTTTACCTATGCACTTGAAAACTGGGTCAAACCACTGTCTTCAGTACTAAACAAACTTGGCTGAGAAACATTGAAATCTGGTGCTTTTAAAAGGAGAGAAATTATGTGTTGTAAGCTCTCACCAGTGGCATGGAAACTCTTCCGTAGTTGGGAAGCTTGACCCTTTCTTGATTTTGTGAAACACCTGTGACAAACAACAATTTTTATTTTGGTGTGTCCTCTGGCTCTCTGTTATGTAGTTACTATTGCTGAAACCACAGGCTCTCAGCCCTCACTGTTGGTTCACAACATTTGTGTGGGTCAGTTGAAAGCATAGGGCTCTAAAAGAGTAACTGCGAGCACCTGAGGAGGTACCTCCCTCTCTTTGTTGGCTTGATGTTTAGCTGCTTCTAGAGCCATTTAACTGAGTTGGGAGCTGCCTTGGAAAAAAATTATAGAAAAGAAAACTAAGTGCTGAAATTCTGTCGTTTTCTTTTTTTTGTGGAAATAGGTGACTGATCAGGTTAAGAGGCTGTTCAAGATATGATATGCTAGGCTTTTTGCTGATGGTAGGTGAACCCTGCTTCTTTTTTAGATATAAAAAGAGGACATCAGAAACTAATCAACTGCAGAGAAATTTGACTTGAGGTTTTTAGGACCTCCTGGTTCTATGTTGTTTGAAGCTACAATCACTGATCCAAGGAGAGTGCAAGAGAGGGTAGGCAGGATTTTCTAGTGATCTCCTGTGGGAAATGTAGGAAAGGTAAGAGGCAGGAGGAATTATGATGCAGGGGAAAAGAGGCTTCCACTTGAATCTGTGTTTAGTTTTATGGCTACACCTCTTTATAATGAGCTCACCTATAAAATATTTCGCCTAAGAAAGATTACAAAGACAGCAGTAAATGCCTTTTTACAACATGGCATAATACTGCTTTGTGTTTGTAACTGACTGTAAGAGCTAGTACTCATTAAAACATGCATTTAGCTCTTACAGAGACAATCTTAAATTATCAAGCCTTTACAGACCACTCGAGCAATTCCTAACATAAAGTGTGATTAATTTCTGAAGGTTTTTCTCAAGTCTTTGGTATTCCCTGTTCTCCCATGTACTCCCATCCTGACCAGAGAGTGAGCACACCTAATTTGTTCCAGACGGTGACTAATTTAATTGGAGAACTGAAAGTAAAATGAAACTCTCACACTAGCATGTTAATGCTCTCTCTGCTTTTGCCAAAATATTGACCCTGCTGGTAGCGTAAAGCATGAACAAAGAAATACCCCTGACTTAGAAGGAACGCTGATGTTATTTTTGTGTGGAAAACCAATTGATGATCATGTCCTGTCAATGGATTTCAATTGGAAAAAAAGATAACTCTGAGAAGAAATGAACGTTTTCATTGCATGTGGCCCAAGACTAATTTTATCACAGTGGCATGTATTAATTCAACCGGACTTCTAGTAGAAAAAGCTTATGAATTCTTATAACTTTTTGAATGATGATAAATCAATTATAGCATTGAAATAAACCTGGCAAAGTAGGGTTTTTCTGCTATTCCAACCTCTTTAGAGGTTTTCATCCATAATATTATTTAATGGCACTTTTGAGTCAATTGAAAGAAACATAGGAATAAAAGTTTTACCCTGACATTCATTTTAATTAGAAGACAAGATTTGGGACATAGAGGGAAGGGAAGGATCTTTGAGTTCTTGTTCGTAAAACTGCAAGTACTATCTCATTATACTTCTTTCATAACCTAATCAACATGTGTCTTAAAATACTTGGGAGTGTAGGGCAAGCTATTAAATAGGAAATTTTTAGGGAGCCATGTTTTTTTGCCTAAATTGATTTATGGGTAGTGTGTAACTCTTTGCCTTTGGGACAATATTGTCAAGTGGCTTACACAGCACTTTTCCCATGATGTTTTCCTTCTTTCTGGATAATGAACACATCTCCTGTCAGTACTTCTTTTGCTGGTTGTAACAAAATTCTCTGTCTTTTCTATGCAGACATATTGTTCTTTCCCAGCTACAACAGCACTCTATAAATCTAATTTATCCCCTTTTCTTTGGAAATTACTATCCATTATTATCTGCCAGCATAGCTATCGATTTGAATGCACCTTGAATAATCTCTGTGAATCTGTTTTTGTTGACTGGTAGTTAAATTGGGTAAGGTGGTAACTAGCTCATTCGTGACTGAAACGGATTAAGAAGTGTTCACCAGAGCAACCTTAGTAACAACTGTGAGAGAGTTGTAACCTCTAGCAGAGAAATTGTGATGGATAACCAGGAGAGGCTTTCTTAAACCAGCACAGAATGGATTAGGAGAGAATATACGTGTACATATGTGGACTACTCTGTGCGAAAGTTTTATCTGAGGCTACCCTTTTCACCCAGTTCTTCAGCTGGGGTTGCATAAGATGAAGCAGGTTAAAAAGCCCTGGAGAATGAGTAGCTTAGTTATACTTAGAGCATTTAATTTCTCTTCACTGCCAACACTGATGAGTCATATGCAGATTTTATCTGAGTGGGTCATATCTTTAAAAAGAAAACTGAGTTAGTGCAAAGGAGATATTTTTATCCTAAAAGATGAGTTAACTAAACCCAATATTGATAAGTGAGCTAGTAGGGGGTGGATATTTTGTATTTGAATATATGGGAGGGGGAATATTTTCACTGTTTTTGTCGTTCAGTAGTGGTAGTTGTTTTACAAGGTAGGTAGCAGCTGTGTATACCAAAAATATCTTCTGCGGAAGAAAATGAACAAAAAAAATGTAAGCAGTTCTAGAGCAGAATATTTATATATATACTTGCTTAACTTTATTTATATTTTTATAGATATGAGAACCACTTGCTCCAATGTTGAAGATTTGTCCTGTTTTATTTGGTTTTAGACTTTCTTTATATTAAAAATGTAATTTCTTTTTGCTATAAGCAACAATATTTAGTGTTCTCTTATATTCACCGAGCTCTAAGTTTAGCAGTGATCCAGCAGACTGATATGTAGTCACATAGCATCTTGAATGAACAACATCTGTCACTGAACACTCCTCATAAAGAGAGAACAGGATTGTTATAAACAGTGTTATTTCAGGAAATGAACATATATTTTAACATTCAGAGAAGTGTGTATGTCCTATAGACAACATATATGTATAAATGCTTTACCCATGATATCTTGGAAGACCTAATTTTGATTGTTTGGGTTTTTTTACCAATTTATTTATTTATTTATATTCCAGAACATACACATTATTTTTGAAAGTTTCATAGAAAGATTTTCTATTTGTTCAAGTTAGCTACTTAAAATCCACTACTTATTTTAATTTTGCCTTGGCACAGAACATATTTCAAATGGATGGGCTACAGGACAGTGAAAATGTTGACCTGTTAAGTAGGGCAATAAAAGATCCAGCCTAAAGTTCAGGTTAACCACTCCATGCTTTGTAATGCATTATAGATTGATATTCAGCATTTTATAGGGCTGGCAGGTTGTAATTAAAACTGTGCCAATTTCTATCTGAAATCCAAGAATAGGTATGAATGGAATCTCAGAGTACCTTTTCACATATTCATTTTGACTGTAGGGCTATGTTTAGGGTACTTACATAGAAAAGCTGACTAGAGAACACTTGATTTTTCACGAAGATCATGAAGGTTAGCTATGTTCTGATTGGTTGTGTGGTGGTTACATTTGGCAAGATCACCGGCCCTTGTGAAATGTGAGGAAGCTGGATGTTATATGAATATGGGGACATATTAGGTATTGACTTTTCCAAAAGAGATAATCAAAACCTCGATGAAAGAAATAAAATTAGCACATGTTTTATGAACCAAACCAGTGAGCTTTATGAGAGCAAGGCTTGTCTTTCTCAGCTTCTTAAACATCAGGACAAGTAATATTCATGAGCTTCCTAGCTCAGACCCTGTTGCTGACTATACCAGGACCTCTTGTCACCTTTTTCCTCCTGCCTTGAATAAGCTTTAATATTCTACAAACTTGGACTCTGCAAGCTTTTATTCTATCCTAGCAACACATCTGCATTTGATTTCTACAAATAGCTGACATATAATTCCTCACAGTCAGTATCTGTTACTGTGCCTGTTTCTCCTATCTTTAGCATTAGGAGAGCAGTATGACAGACTCTGTTTAATGCTAATGTACCTCTATGCATACCATGTTCATAAGGACAGAATAAGCAAAAGTCTACTTAAGTGACAGAAATGTTTTTTACCATAATGTTAAAATACTGAATTAAGATTGAAACTCATACAAGCAGATTAATTATTTTTCCACTCAAATGGCCTGATTAATTACGGAGAACTTTTGGATAAAACCAGGTTGTTAGGGTGTTTAATTTTCACTTTGTGCTGTTTTGCCACAACTTTCTTGCATTACGTGTCTTCTTGGAGCTCCAAGAGGCAATTGGTTAATTTTACTTTGTTTTTTCTCCTAGAACAAGAGAGAAATACAGTAAGACACTGCTACTTGACTACTGTCCCATATTTTCTTCTAGATTTCATAGTTCTGAAATTCTTCCCTAAAATGTTTTAGTGATGGAAGCCAGAATAAATTATGTAAGCATTCTCTCATCAAGATAGCTAATGAAAATGTAGGAAAGTACAAAAGTTGTCCTGCCACACTGTATTGTTTTGAAACTCTCATCCTTCCACTTTCCATTTGTATTAAGTTTTTGCTATTATTCTCATGTCTGGTAGCTAAATAACTTATTATTTCTAATGCCCAGTGTTCAGGTAAGCATAAGAAAAGATGCTCTAGTGATTTACAGCCTTCATGACTACTCAGTGTATTGTCATGAACTCTAGATCTTTAAAGAGCAAGATGGCTCACTTCAGAGTAAGCAAACAGCCCCTTTCTTGCCTCCAAGAGATCAAGATGCAAAAGGAGTATGTAACCCATAGGGAATGATTTACATTCTGGGTTTAGCCCTTTTTTGCTTGTTTCAAAATCATCTAAGAGACCATGATTTCCTTTGGTGAACATGCTTAATGTTCCTTGCCAATTTTTCCCCTTCTTTTATGGACTACAAACTGTTCACTATAAGGAGATGTAACAGTGTGTTCAAATTCCATACTGGTTACTCAGTGGTTCCACAGAATGATTTCTTTGCCTTGAATGGACAGACACCTTATCTTTGTATTGAAGGAAGGAGTTGGGAAGCTTTACGGGTGAGGGATCTAAAAATGATTTTGGAAATGTCATATTTTAAACATTATGTATTGCAGCTTCTACTAGTTTAATACATTCTTCCTGAAATTTAAAGCTCCTTGGGAAGGAGGAATATTTACAAATTAGTGCTACTTCTTGTTATATTTACTCAAAATAAGTGCATGTCTTGCATAGTGGTAAGAACTGTAATGGGTTTTTCCTTTCACCTTTTAACTCATTTCATTCTGGCCAGGGCTATCTCTTTGAGCACATTAATAGCTCTTCAATTTGGCAAATAATACCTCACATATACTGATAAAATTTCCTACAGGTGACTGGGTATGGCAGAAGATTGTGTTATTCCCCATGTGAGTGAAAATTCATGGACAAAACTGTGCAGTACTCAGGCAGCTTTACTTACAATCTTGTGGGCATGTAGGCCTTTGACTTTTTTCAAGAAAATGCATTGATATTTTCACTGGCATCTTAAAAATAAGCCTGATATTTTGAAATTAAAAATAGAGAAAAAAAGGAATTAGAAATGAAATAAAAGATTGCTATATATACACATGTGTTTGTATATATGTATATATATTTAAAACCACTGTCAGCTTAATGTTCATAAAAGACAACCCCCCCCCATTTCTAATGAAGCAGGCACTCCACCATTGATATCTTGAGCTTACAGGGAGATCCTCAAAACATCCTCAGAAATTAATCTGGACACTAAGCTTTATGGCTGTACTGCTCATAACCAGGAAAGTGAAATTATACAAGTACAAAATACTTGTGGAAAAAGCTGCTGCTTATATCCCCATGTAGTTTAATTGCATTTGATGGAATGGAGAAGGCAGTGACTGTAGTATAGTTGAAATATTTGATATGAGCTTTGTCAGGAAAGAAAATATTGATGGACCTGTGTGTTCAGAGAAATTGTTCTCATTTGTACTTAACGTGATTTTTTTTTTTTACTTCAGTTTGACCTAGAAAGGTGCTTATGTACCTGAAAATTTTCCTGAAGACTTTTTTTTTTTGCAGTTGAGTCAGGTGGTGCAATAAAAATACTATTCTTCCATAAAAGATAAAGATGAATTTTGGCATTTCTCTTTTCCTGGGACCTAAAAATGTTCTAGTGATGTTTGTTGGAGTTTTTTATTCCTGTCTGGGCAGCTGTTGTGTAGTTTTTTTCTTGTTTTTTGTTGTTGTAATTCAAACTGAATAAACATAATTGTGCTTATGGCATCTTTAATGATAACCACACAGATCATCCACAGTTTGGATGTTTTATATCCAAAGATATACATATATTGTCTGTTTGAATCTTCATGCATTTCCCAGAATTAAGAATAAGTATTTAATTAATACCGAACAAATTCATTTGCTATGCAGAGAAAAATTACTTATTTCTCTCCTGTACAGCAATTTGCTTATGAGAAATCAAACACCCAGCGACTCTAAGGTTGATAATGTACCCTACGTAGAGTAAGTAAATATTACTGAAACATCTGTAACAGACCTTCAAAATAACTCTCCTCTCCGCTTGTTTTCTAAAGGCAGAGTCCCACCAGGGGGCTCCCAGGTAACACTGAAAAATGTTTAATAGTCTTACTGCACACTTGTTGCCCACACTTGGATGATAGCTGTGTATTTTTTTAAAAAAAACTTCCTAGAATTTGAGTTAAATTACTANAATTTACTACTTGGTGTTTTTTTTTTTTTTTTTTTAAGGATTTTACTTAAGGAAGGTTTTAGTTGCTAAACTCTTTTGGCTCATCTTAAAGTGTTACAGTAGAAACTGCTTTTCCTTGGATCTAATGGTAGATGATACAAAGCTGAAACTCTTGCCTTAGATCTTTTAAAAATATAGCTGATACAGGTCTTGTGCCAATTTAGGTTTAACATTAGCTAATATCCCAGAGTCAGTTAGGAATATATAGCATCTTGGCTTGTTTCATAGGCAATGTGACCAGCAGGACCAGGGAAGCGATGGTCCCCCTGTATTCAGCACTGGTGAGACTGCACCTTGGATACTGTGTTCAGGTTTGGGCCCCTCTCTACAAGATAGATATTGAGGTCCTGCAGCGTGTCAAGGATAGGGCAATGATTCAGGTGAAGTGGCTAGGGAACAAGCCTTATGAGAGGTAACTGAGGTTGTTTAGCCTGGGGAACTGAAGGCTGAAGGGAGACCTCATTGTTCTCTACAGCTACCTGTAAAGAGGTTATAATGAGGTGGGTGTTCATCTCTTTCCCAAGCGATAGGTGATAGGATGAGAGGGAATGGCCTCTAGCTGCACCATGGGAGGTTCAGTTTGGACATTAGGAAAAACTTATTCACTGGAAGGGTTATTAAGCACTGAAACAGGCTGCCCAGGGAGGTATTTAAAAGATGTGTAGATTAAGTTCTTAGGGGTNAGGTTTGGGCCCCTCTCTACAAGATAGATATTGAGGTCCTGCAGCGTGTCAAGGATAGGGCAATGATTCAGGTGAAGTGGCTAGGGAACAAGCCTTATGAGAGGTAACTGAGGTTGTTTAGCCTGGGGAACTGAAGGCTGAAGGGAGACCTCATTGTTCTCTACAGCTACCTGTAAAGAGGTTATAATGAGGTGGGTGTTCATCTCTTTCCCAAGCGATAGGTGATAGGATGAGAGGGAATGGCCTCTAGCTGCACCATGGGAGGTTCAGTTTGGACATTAGGAAAAACTTATTCACTGGAAGGGTTATTAAGCACTGAAACAGGCTGCCCAGGGAGGTATTTAAAAGATGTGTAGATTAAGTTCTTAGGGGTTTGATTTAGTAGTAGACAGGTATGGTTGGACTTGATGAGCTCAAAGGTCTTTTCCAACATAGTGATTCTATGATACTGTGATTCTATGTATATCCTGTGTCAAGAGCAGAATTATGAGCCTCATGTAGAGAAATAATTTAAAAAACCAGAAATTGATATACCATCCTAGACTCCTACCAAATAAAAAACATGCTAATTTTACAGCTGTTCCATTTATTTCTTTCAGTGAAATACTCAACAGTTGGAGACCTTGTAACAAGATAAGTAGGACATTAGCCAACTGTATGTCAGATGATGCCAGCTGAGGTCAATGAGATAATTCTTAGGAAATAATTTGACAAATTTTCATTCTCTCCCCTCTCTCCATTTACAAAATGTCTGCCTAGAGATTCATCTAAGGTATTTATTAAAAAAAAAATCCTTCAGCTATTGAAATATCTCTTGTAGAATAGCTTAAGATCTAATAAAATAGAAATTGAGATTTTTTCCCCTTTTTATTGGATTCCAGCAGTGTGTTCCACAGATGTTTTCTACCAGAAGAACATAATGGGAAGTGGATTAAGACATTACTTGAACTAATTCCCTACCCATAAAGTAAAATATGTGCAGTGTTTTTCTTTCTGTGATTTGATCAGAACATATTAAAACTAATAAATTCAGTACTGGGGACATACAAGTGATTTAACTGGATAACTGTTAGACCTTTTAATAACTCCTAAACATTATCTCCCATTTTATAAAAAAATAGGTAGCCTTAAGAGTTATAGTCTTTCTTTTGTAAAAAGCTTTATCAACAAACCTGAAAAGAGGTTTAAAACATCCCACATCAGTGAATAAAGCAAAAAATACTAAGGTTTCCACACTGGATTTACTTTCCAGGTTCTTCATTTACACAAATACGTTAGGAACAGGGCTAGAAGTAGATTTACACTTCTAATATTACCACTTGATCACTCTGTCTTACACAGTTTACAAATCCATCTATCTAAAGATGATGAAAAACGTTGCATTTGCAATCTCTCGTGACCATGCTCTCAGAGGAAGCTAGAGTGACTCTGCTAAAAGAGACATCAACTGCATACATCAGAGCATCAGCTAGTTAAATTTCCCAGGCCTGAGAAGCACCAAGGGGTCTAAATTTCCCCAACTTTTTTCTGCCTGTGTCATGATACATGGGATGTCAGCTCACCCTTTGTACATAACTTACCTTCTTGGGTGATAAACTCTTCTGTCTGATCTATAGATATAATGGTAATGTAAATGGGTATATATGTATCTTTTTGGAAGAGGAATGGTTTCATGTTGGACCAAGCCTGTTGTTACACACATGGCTTTGAAAAATTGTTCCTTGGCATCTTTTTCTTGAACATGAGGAACAGGGCAGTTTTCACATGTGGAAAATAGACAGTTTTGCAAAAAGTAAACAAATAATTTGTACTTGTTTTCATTTGGTTTTATCTGTTCTTTCCAAAGAGAATCTAAATATATGTCCTTACTGACCTGATTCTACGAAGGACGTGTGTCTGGTTTTGTGTTATTGTGGATCTGTTTTGTTTAGCTTATTTTTGAGCTTTCTTTCTTCTTTTTAATTTTTTTTTCTGTCACTGATTTTTTTGTTGTTGTTTTGGGCAGTTTTGTTTGCTTAGTTTTCTTAAACAGAATTTCAGGAACTGGAGCCAATGCCTCTGTCAATGGGATGTGTTGTTGTAGGTACTGAGGTTGCTTTGTTACTCTGCTTGTGAGCAGGTATCTCAACTAAGGTGAAAGCAGCAACACTGGGTACGTGGGTTGAGGAGCTGAAGCTGATATTGCTGCCTGATGATTTACCCAGAAATCAAGAAACAGCTTGCAACCAAATCTTGTGCAGGTCACTCCTGTGTAAATCTACCTAGGTAGGTTTAACTCCTGAGTGAGTTTCAAGTTGCTTTGCCCATGCTTTTGACTCTTGTTTCAGGCTCTGAGTAGCTCAAGTACTTCTGATGCTTCTAGATTCTTTTCTGAAAGATAACTATACTAACTATTTTTGTAAACCAATCAAATATATCATCCAAAACTTCATAAATTCTATTTGAAACACCTATTTCCTCATGGCCGCTCAGGTTGAGTTTTCAGTTTAACAAAAAGAAGACATACTTGTAGTTTAAAGTGGGATTGTATTACTGATGCTACAGCAATACTTGATAATCTCAGTTTATTAATGGCTTAATGAATTAAAATAGCTAGTTGTCAGACATTTTGCCTCTTCAAATGAGGTCATTTTGGCCTGGCAGTTATGAGACCATGTATATTGATACTATAGGAAAAGTGCCAAACAAAGGAATGTAGTATTGTATTTTATAGAGTAATTAATTTTACAGTTTACATTTTATTATACTCAGGGGCTTGGCTATTTCCAAGATTATGAATTGTCTTGCAGCTACTTCTAAACTAGGCCAGTGATAACTTGAGAAGAAAGGCTGACCCTTTTTTTATTTTAAAAGGAGATATTTGTAGGAGAGTGAGGGTTAAAGAGAAAATACATTGCCTGAAAACATTTTTGTGCAATATTATTTACATCTTGTCACTGAACTCAAAAGCAATTTCTTACTATGTCTTTAATTTACTTAAAAATATTGTGTTTGATTGCCTTTGTGAATTAATCAAGACACAGTTAGTCTTGATGCTGATACAAGGCAACCTTTTGTGTGGTGTGCCACAGATCAGTTATGGCTTGATGGCTGTAAACTTTGCCTGTTTCTAAGAAGCAACAGCCCTCACAACTTGGCCTCTTTTATTAATTTTCCTTTTGCACTTTGTGTGCTGTTAGCGAGTGGGCTGTCCCAGTATTTATTTCAGATTTCAGCAATGTTAGGCAGAATTTGTTAGAACAGTTCTTGGGGAGAATATCTTAATTAAGATTTCTCCCTCTTGTGGATCTAACTGCATTCATCCATTTGGTGCAGGTCTGACAAAATATTTGGACATTATTTTCCTGCCTGATACTTTCATTGCATAGAAAAGGTACAGATTTACCCCTCACACCTCTGACTTTGGTTGAACAGATACTTCAGTGATGCCACTGATCAACGTCAGTTTCAATGAAATGAGAGCAAGGTTGGTTTTGAACAGCTATAAGAACTTATGTTTTCTCCCTCAATGATAATTTTTCCCAGCATGCTCAAAATTAACAGTGTGCAAATTTGAAATCTACAGCGAAGTATAACTTTAATTACTGTCCCTTTTATTTTTTTTTTATTAGAGGGAAATGGATTTGCTTTTTATTAAATGTCTTTAATAAACTTCTTTTTAATGAACTTCAAGACCTGGAAAACACACATACAGTGGTATGTACCAAATACATGCTGACATGAAATGTCCTACTTAAGGTATGCCAGCACAGGTATCTGTTGTTATGTACCTGTATCAGGCATTATGTGAAAAACACATGCCAAGTAATCCGTACTGCTAAGAATACATACCAACTCTATAAATGTGTTTAAGAGAAGATTTTGCATTTTTCTTTCAAAAAGGCAAGTGATGTAACTATGTATGTCCATTTGGCGTTGCTTGCAAAGTATAACCGGCAAGAAATTAGTTCAAAATCTAGTATTTCAGGGATAAAGCAAATATTACAGTTATGCAAATTTAAGCACTAACTTCTAGAGTATGAACATGAAATGTGCTTCTGCAACAGAATGTGTGCTGCTGGGCATGCTGACACAGTAGGAGTTACATAGCTCACTGGTGAAAAGCTTATGGGGATTCTGGTTTTGGTGCCTCAGTTATAAGATATCTGTGCACCTAATAGGTTATCAGGCACAATGAGCTTTTATGGTTTGTGAGGGGAGAAAGCTGAGGTGGTAAACACACAAAAGCTGTTTTCTCATCTGATAACTAAACCCTAAAAGCAAGTAAAGCAAGAATAATTGTACAAATAGCCTATGCTAATTTTGGATGAAGTGATTCTTAGAGTATATAAAAATTAATTTGTAATTCCTCTTGATCAATGATACTTCAGTGCTAATCTCTGCCATTAGAATTATTTTTATTTAATTTCTGTTTCCCAATGTGTTTGAGGCAACTACAAATAATAGCATTATTTATAGAAACTAGAGATGAACTTTAGTGTGAGTGGAGTTCTTTTAGAATAAATAAATAAATAGTAAAAATAGCTGAAGACCATTATATTGGAAATCATAGAATCATAGAATCACCAGGTTGGAAGAGACCCATCGGATCATCGAGTCCAACCATTCCTATCAAACACTAAACCATGTCCCTCAGGACCTCGTTTACTCGTGCCTTAAACACCTCCAGTGAAGGTGAATCAACCACCTCCCTGGGCAGCCTGCTAAGCTGGCAGGGAGTGTAAATGGGGCTTTCAACATTTAGGCTGAGGAAAAGCCTAGTTGAATATGAAACTATGTTTCTGAAACATAATGGGCGCGGCTGAGTATTAGAGCTTCCTGCTGCTACTGCTGCACTGCCTACTGCTAGCAATTTAGATGGCTGCAGGGGGACACCCAGCCTGAGGAGAAGCCATCAATTAACAAAAAAAAATAAATAAATCATAAAGTAATTTTAATTTGAACTGGAATAAAGCGGTGCTGGTTTATCATGAGCTTAGGAGTGGCTTGATTTCCTTTAAATAGTTTCCTTTAAATAGATCCTTTATTCTAGCTATTTTTTGTTTGGTCTCTGAATATAATTGGATATCTCTGCGTATATGAAAAGCAAAGCAAACAAATACCATTTCTGCAGAATCCTCTTATGTTTCAAATTTCTTTACCTTTAACTAGAACAAATAACTGTTCTTCAATTAGATTTGCCAACTCATTCACTATAAATGAGTGGTGCTGAGAGTCTCATTCTCTGGCTCTTCTTCAATGTACTTGCATAGAGCTATGAGACAAACTATATCTGTACTGCCTCCTTGTGCTTTCAACAGTATGTAGACAAGTACATCCCTCAGATTCTGTGTGAAAAATAAGCTATATCTTGGCATATCTGTGTCTGCTACTGTGATTTACATAGTAAATTGTAGATTGTAGCTGTATTGAGATGATAAAATATTTTAATTTTTCTTAGAATGTATTACACAAAACAGTTTGCAATCTCTATCAAATTAACTGCTGTATGTGGGAAGCGACCCAGGACAGACTGTGACAAATTAACTGGTTTTACATATGGTAAATACAATCCTGAAAATGCGTTTTAGCTTATAGCAATATCATATACAGATGATGTTACAGCTCTCAGGCAAATATGGATGCTCTCTATTTTGACTTCATAAATGTGCAGGGTAGAGGAGTCCTTGCTAAAGCATGACAGAGAATAAGTGTATTTCATTGCTTTTTCCCCCTGGTAACCACCAAAGGTAAGGGGTAGCTCTTCCTCATACAGCTGCTGAAGTCTGGTTAATAAATGCAGCTGTAATTTGACCATGCTTCCAGTCTTCCGTGAACAGACTCCTGGTGCCACCTTCTTTCTCCTCACAGGTTTAGGTACTGGTTATTGCTCACTCACCCTCTTGCACCCAGCCGCACCATGACCAAGGACTGGACTGTGCCCAAGCACTGGGCTGTGGAAAACAAAGGGAAGATGACTGTAGGCTTGGTAGAGGAGCACAGACAATTCAAAGTCTGCAAGCAGCAGCAGGGACAAAGAGGAAAATCCATCTGCCTGAGGATCAATCTGTCGTGTTCTCTTCCTCTCCTTTTTTTTTGACTACTTGGGTTAAACAAATGCTCCCAGCAGTGTACCTGATGTGATTAGGACCATGCTGGCTGCTCATCAAGCATGTTTACTTGTTTAAGGACAGTCTGTCAGAAGAAGTTATGTAGCAGTGTGACCTGTGGCAGCCTGAACGGACATCCACAATGCACATATGAACTGCCCCTCCTATGCCCTTTCCTAGCGGCTGTACATTGAGGAATATATTCATTTGCCTGTAGATCCTGAAAACTAACTCTCAGAGATTGAAAAGGAGACCAGGAATGTTTTGGGAGGTGGAAGAAATGACAAATAGTTGATTGAATTATTTTTTGTGAGGTTTCTATATATTTAGGCTTCAAAAATATAAACAAAGTCACAGTTGGTTCTTGTGAGCCTTCATGCCAGGCAATCACATATGAAAACACCACACAGGAGAAAGTAAGGTTTCCTGTGTCACAGGTTCATCTGTGACCAAATACCTTGCTCTTTCTTGGGTTATTTACTCCAGTATAACACTTATTTTAAAGATGACTGTTTCTAAATCTTTTGATATTGATACATGGAAGAAATAGCTTTCTGTATAATTTTCTAAACTATTTTATTGTTTGATAAAACAATACATTATAAGTTGTTCCACTTTTTTTTTCTGCAGAGTGAAATATAAAGTAGCTTATAATTTCAGTTAGATGACAAAGTTTTTTTAACATTTAGAATGAACGCAATCATTTTGTGGCTGGAGCTGTTTAGTAACATATGTGAGGACAATCTATTGAGTATCAGTATAAGGTATATAAGCTGCTTGTTGCCATGATGGGATGTCCTCAAAATGATCCAATAACTGACTAAAAAAATCCATGAAAATGTTTGGAGGAAACTCAATTCCATAGACCCAAATCATGACAGTACAATACCAATCCACCAAGCAGTGAAATTTCACTGCACTAAAAAGATATAAGCTTTTGGCTAGCAAATTTCCTTAGCAATGCTCTCATATATGTCACCAAAATAGAGACAGACAAGAAGGGAAGTTTATAGTCAAATTTACTTTTAAGATCATAATTAAAGCGGAGCATTATATACTTTAAAATAGCTTTTATTGTATTCCACTTTTAGGATATGCTAGATGAGCTCCCATGGATATTGCATGAATAAGTATTTTGTAAATCCAGCATTGCATGGATTAATTCACGTTTGTGAATTGACTTGAGGTAGATGGATGTGTCTGACTGTTTACATCACAAAAGACCTTCTTTGCACAAGAAGTGGTGAAATAAACACTTAAGTTGAAGGCAAAGATCATCCTTCTGTCCTGCCCCCTGCAGTAGCAGCGCCTAAGTAAAGTAGCATCCTCCACTCCAGTGGTAGAAAAATGCATGGTCTCACTAAACCCAAAGTTGGTACATCAAGCCAGACTTCCACATATTTGCTGTGATATGCTCAGTTCCCCTGCCTGGAAATAAATACCTGCTATGAGTTTCTTAAGTTTGTGTCTGAAGGGAAGGAAATCTGTGTAGAAGTAACACTGAAGGTATGTTGTGCCTCATATTTTGAGGCAATGTCATAACAAAAGAAGAGATGTCTCAGAGGCAATACAATTTCATTGCTCTGCTGGTGAAATGCTACAAAGAAATAAGAGGTGTCATAAAAAGACTAGGAAAGGATGATTTAAATCAGTTTCCATTCTTGACATCATGACATAATAATCTGAATATGGAATTTAGTACAATAAAAATTCAGTACAATAAAGTAATAAGTTTTCCTTTTATACCTTGAAGACAGATTACATCTCTAGCAACTTGCCCGGGAAAGGACAAGCAAAAGAAACAACAGTATGTGTTGGTTTGAGAATCTAAAGTCTTGGGGGAGATTTCTAGAGAGTTGTGCCTGAAAAGGCAATAAAAGAATGAGAGATGCTGCTAGTCCTGCAAGGGTTATACCTAATGGATCCTGATGACTTATTAAAAATGGGGAAACAAATAAAGAAGAATCTAATAATTTACTGACTGAAGTGGTACCAGGCTAGAGCTGCCTCAGACATAAGCCTAAGAGTGCTGCAAGTTTGTACATCAACAAAAAGGGAATTTTTTTTTTTCTCTCAGGAAGAAGGTGGCTACACCACAGAAAAAAGGAATATCTGCTGATGGGAATGCTTGATAGAAACTAAATAATCACAGACTTCAGATATATAATGCTTAACTGTGGCACTCAGCTTTCCTGGCATATTTGAAATGGAATTAAGTGGAAATACTAATGTGGAGTTTAATAGATTTTTTGTGCATTTACTTTCTTGGGCAATAGGATGAGAGTAACTTGGGTTGTAATGTTGCACATTCTTTGCTACTGTGAATAATTAACAGAAGCAGCATTTGCAGTAAGAGATATAACATCAATGCACAATTTTAGAGATCTGAAGGTTTAGGACTATTCTATGTCTCTACAAGTTTATATACACACATATTCTTTATACTGTGGAGATATGTCATCTGAAAGTTGCTGGAAAAAATGACTAAAGGGACTGTTTATTTAATCATAGAAATAATACTGTAATTGAGACATACTGAGGTGATAATCCCTTGCTATATGATCTAGAACCAATCCAGTGTATTCAGTNTGGCATATTTGAAATGGAATTAAGTGGAAATACTAATGTGGAGTTTAATAGATTTTTTGTGCATTTACTTTCTTGGGCAATAGGATGAGAGTAACTTGGGTTGTAATGTTGCACATTCTTCGCTACTGTGAATAATTAACAGAAGCAGCATTTGCAGTAAGAGATATAACATCAATGCACAATTTTAGAGATCTGAAGGTTTAGGACTATTCTATGTCTCTACAAGTTTATATACACACATTGTTCTTTATACTGTGGGGATATGTCATCTGAAAGTTGCTGGAAAAATGACTAAAGGGACTGTTTATTTAATCATAGAAATAATACTGTAATTGAGACATACTGAGGTGATAATCCCTTGCTATATGATCTAGAACCAATCCAGTGTATTCAGTACCTATTCCCTTTGTTTATTCATCTTTAAAACCAAATGATTAACCTTGTTTTATTTTTCCTCAACTCTGTTGAGACTGAACATTGCATTAATGCCAAACTGCAGAATATGTGGTTGCAAGCAAAGCGAGTTATTTAGAGCTACTTTGATTGTTCCAATTCCTGCTTAAAGAAGCCAGTAAATTTTCATATCTGAGCCTGCAAAGGAACATTTAACTCTGGACTGAAATTAGAAAATATATTTGATGAATAGGATGCGTGGGGGAAAGCACACATGAGAGATGGTTTAAGGCCCTGCCTAATTTGTTGGGAACTCAGACCCTGGTCTGCAGCATAATTGATGTTTTTCTTGTTCAAGCCATGCCAGGGCAATATTCTGTCTTCAGCAATGAAAGTGAAACTCACAGGTCACCGCTCCTGTGTGAGAAGTTTGGTGATACTGTTTTCATGGTCTCTGCTGCATAGAAGCTAAATATAAGGTAATGTTTCTTCTGTACTTGTGGTTGGAGCTGTGCTCGAATTTCTAGGAGGCAATACTGAATTTTACCTAACAGTAATTTCTGCTGTGTTTTCTCATGATTTATTTCTTATGAAATAAATGACAAAATAAATGACATTCTGTATGTCATCTGATATACAAAGAAACTGCTGTTTGTGTGATCTAAAGGTAATCTAGAGGCTGACAGTAGCACTTTTGTTACCATCAGGAAAGTAACTACTAATACATGCAAACAAAGCAGTAATTGCCATCTGTTGTATGAAACCTGTTTCAATATCTCAACTTCATTCTTTCTTCCGCTCATTTATTATCTTTGTCTTCAATCAGATCTTGTGGAATGGAGATGCTACATATGACACTGGAAGCTGGCAGATCAAAGTCTGCTGACCTCATGTGTCTAAGCAGCTGCCTTGTCCTTGGAGAAAACATGGCACATCAGCTTCAGCTGGGAAAGAGACCTGACAACTGAGCATCTCCTTCTGCACGTGATTGGTGATGGTAAGGCTGTAGGTGGATATAGGCACATTTGGCAATACTTGGCCCTGCTGCACCCTGGGCCTTTGCTACCTCCTTTGGAATGAGAAGGTTGGGAAGCCCAGAAACCTGGGAGAGCCCCAGGTTGCCCCTCTGCCAGTGTGCATTAAAGGCATGAAACAAGGCTGAGGGAGGAGAATGGAATCACCCAGTGCTAGACTGCAAGTTTGTGGAAAATACATTGCACTTTACATTGGCATGGTTTTTTTTCTGGCGCTGAGGGGTGTGGTTTAGTATTTGATAGGAATGCTTGGACTTGATGGTCCGATGCGTCTCTTCCAACATGGTGAATCTATGATTCTCTGATACTCGTTTGGTTTTGTTTGTTTTTCTGACTAAGAACACTGAGGTATTGGCCAAGTTATTGACTTACAGAGATGCTGCTAGGGCAGAGCTGCAGAGCTTTTGCTTAACTATTCAAATATGGACTACTATTTAAACATATGAGCTAACAACCTTGTTATGTGACGGTGACCATCTCTGCTGTTACACTGGAGGTTTACCTTTGAGAAGAAGAGCAAAAACATTGTGTTCAAACAGGGTCTTAGCTTCTTGGCCAGACTGATGCTTTGTGAATGAAGCACATGAGAGGACCTGCAGCAATTCAACAGATGTCACATCTTCTTTTGCTATTTCTGCAGAAGGCAGTCATTGTTGCCAGGTTTGTGGCACGTGTGTGGAAGTAATGTGTGTGGCTTGCATTTCTAGGTAGTTCATATTGTATACAACTGCTTGTAAGGGACTGCTTGGCCTTAACACACGTTTTTGCCAATGTGTAAATTCTGGAGTGTAAACAAATTTAGTTCCTGATCTTAAAAAAACCCCTATTTTGAAAGGTTCTTAGACCACAAAGTCTTCTAATGATAACTGCCCTGCTAAGCTGATTTTCAGGAGTCTGTTTGATTGAAATGAACTTTAAGAGGTCTGAAGGCAATGGGAAAATTTGTACTTTTCAAATGCTGTACCTGTGTGGTAGTTAGTAGCAACTGATGCACTGCTGGTGAATCTGACAAATTCAAAAGCAAACTTATGGTGAAACAAAATAATAATATTTAATTTTGAAATGATTTTTTGTATCCTATGAAGCTTGAGTTTATGAGTTGGAAGGCTTTCTGTGAGTAAATGGGCAGTGTTGTGTTTTAAAAGATTATGTTTTTATGGGCTAAGAGGTAATGTCAAAGTTTTATTTTCAGTTTGGTCTAAGTTATCTTTCACCAAATATTATTTTCATTTTGAATTGTGAGCAGTTTGGTTTTTTGTTTGTTTTCAACCATATCATAGGTAAAATTGTTAGGTATTTCAGCGAGGTTTTGTGTTTTATGATATTTTTTTCGTTAACTGAGATATGCTTTCGAGTTTAAGTTCTTCGGACATAATTTTCACTGTGGAATGATGACAGTGATCAAAGGTTGTTTCAAGCAGGCAATGCTTTTTTCCAAGCAAAGACACCTTAACTTTAAAAATATGTAAAAACTACTCAGTCTCAACATAAAAAATAACTTGTGTTATTTTTGATTTTTATGTTTGTGTACCTTATGATTAGAGTGTGCCTGTTCAGATTTTAAAATAATTTTTTTCTGCATGTGTTAATGTTGAACTTCACACAACTCACTAATGGCAGCGATCATTCTGTGGCCATAGACTTTCAAAACTTCTTGGGCTAGAGGGAATTTGTAGTACATTTGGGTCTCCAGCATCATACTTGCACATTTTCTGGTAGGCCTCCTTTAATGTGAAAAGAGCAGAGTTTATCTGACCACAGCCAAATAGCAGTGTGTACCATTGAGAACACCCTGTCATTATTCTGAAAGATTCCCCCTCCACAATCCAGAAAGGCCAGCAGTCCCTAGACGTCTTGAGAAAGAGCAAATATGACCTCAGAACATCTAATGGAAATCTTCATATTCTGCATCTGCTGGAGCTGCCAGATGTAATCACCTTAGAATACTGGGGATATCTTACTTCAGCCTGGAGAATAGTTTTTTTCTGTCCCTGGCAATCAAATATTACTGTATGGAAAATGAACATAATTTCTGACTGTCACATTGTGGCTTAGGTGAAATACCATTTATACAGTCTTTCAGCTTTCACTTAGTCTGAAAAGAAATTGTTCTAAAAGGCTTCTGGTATGATTTACACTCTCGAGTGCACCTTCCTGGGAATCTGGTGATTTTAAAGGTAGTCGATTTTTTAAAGTGGAAATGCCAATTTACTTTGTATCTGATGGAGTTCTTAAAAGGTGACTGGAACAGCAGTACATGGACTATTAGTTTTATCTTTGTCCTCTCCTCTCCCAGTCTGCTTTTCAAGTAGTGGGTCTTTTTGTACACATTTTTACAGTAAAAGTGCGGCAAAATTATAGGTACAATTGAAAAAATGGTCAGGAGGCAGATGCTCGTTTATGTGAGGGAAAGCTTTACCTCTGCCATGCTCACAAATCCTAGCCAGGGCTGCATTTTTTTAAGAAACAGAGGACATAAAAGCAGTCTGATGTGATTTCCCCATTTCATCTTCACTGTCTTCTTAAGACTGTACTATATCCATGAAATCGAAGCAGCGTTGCTACCTTTCAAAGAGAGTTTCTGCCTGAAATGTTGCATCTGGCAGAGCTATAAACTATAGACATACCGACAGTAAAAGAAGTTAATGACAATGCTATTCTTGCTTGCCCTGGGCATGTAACAGTTGTTTTGTATGGGGGAAATGCCATGACTTGATGATCAGTGGTCATAGATGATAGGATGATTACATTAATTTTGAGCACAGATTTGCAAAGACTTCACTGAATCACAGAATTATAGAATTGTTTGGTTGAAAAATACTTTAGAGCTCATTGAGTCCAACTGTACCTATTAATTACTAAACCATATCTCTGAACACCTTGTCTTTTCTTTGTTTCAATACCTCCAGGGATGGTGGCACAACCACTTCCCTGGGTATCCTGTTCCAGTGCCTGATACCCCTTTCAGTAAGGATTTTTTCCCTAATATCTTATCTGAACCTCCCCTGGCACAACTCGAGGCCATTTCCTCTCATCCTATCACTTGTTCCTTGGGAGAAGAATAGATATGGCCTTTTCCAGGCCTGCAAGATGATAGTTACCCATGACAGAGGCTAGAGGTGTATGGAACAAGTGTAAGATTTTTCTCCTGGCTTTGGTAACTAGGAGCTGGTTAGGAGAGCTTCTTTTGCTTTTCCGACCATGCTGGTTAAACCTGGAACTGTGCTCTGCTGAACTGGTGTTCTATTATATGATTTAAAGAGTTGTATAGAGAAGCATGAGCCCCAAGGAAGCACGTTTTTGAGTGTACAATTCTAATAAAGTTGGGATAGAACCAGGTACTTAAAGAGAAGTTGAATTTCTGACCTTTGTTATTCTTATGTAAAAATAAAGACCCAGGGAAGAGGTGGGAACTGGATGAGAAAATGTAAGGAAAATACTATTCTCGTGCAATTTTTGTATGTTGATTCTGTCTTCTAGTCTGTACTATTTTGAGCAACTTTCAGCAGAAAAGCTTTCCTACATGGCTGATATCATGGCTGAAATTGTTAATACTCAGTGCTTCACTTGGTATCCCCTACATTTTCTGCCTAGTTCAGCAGAACCTATGCAGTCTGCAAAACAGATGGAATAGAAATTCCAATTATACATAATTATCTTTTTTCCTTCCTGCTTTCCTTTATATTTTCACTAAGTCTTAAAGCTGCTTTTGTAGAACTGTCAGGCAGTTCTGGAAAAAAGCTAACAATTGAGTGGCGCTGATGTGATGGTTCTTCAAACTCGACTGTGAGAGTAAAATAGCCAAGATAAGCTACAAGAGATCTTAAAGGAAGAAGAAAATTAGTTGCTATATTTAGCATTGTTGTCTAGCATTGCTGTCTGCTTTAGAAATCATGTTTCATCCAGCTAAGCCATATACAGAAATACTGCTGTTGGTAACATTGTGGTAGACAGAGTGATCCTCTACCCTGAAAGTGTGTTATGCTATATAGAAATATGAGGCAAACCAAAAATTGTTAATTTGGAGGAAAAAAAATCTGCACTTCATCCTAAAGGAATTTCAGTGTTTCTTAACTCAGAGACAATTATCTATTTTTTTTTTCATTCCCCAAAATGCAAGGGTGTTTCTCAATCAGTATTTTAGTGGGGAAAATGAAGAGTCATAGGTCATGATTGTGAGAGTTCCTATAAATTCTTTTTTAAAAAGCATAGATAAAGGTTATTTTAACGAAAAGTAAATATCTGAACTATATTTACCCAAATTATACAGTTACATATATTCTGATTTATTATTGGAATACAGCCTTATCTTTCTCACATTTCATCAGTGAAGGATATAATGCTGGCAAACCAGACAACTGGCTATATCTTGGAGGTTTTGTATTATTTTTTATTATCTCTTTTACAATGGTATGAGTGAACTAAGAATTTAATGACTACTTGCCTTCTACCCTGTAAAATTTGCTGGGGATTTTGTCATTTCAAGCTCTAGAGTTTATGAATAATTTCTGAATCACTCATATCTACAGTAGTAATTGGCTGCAGAATTTTTTTTGCTTCTTATGACAGCTTCCCAAGATCTTAGGCATCAATCGGGCTATGAAAACGTATTAGACTATATTTAACTTTCGTGTTTAAGAATTTCTAATTATGAATTAAAAAAGCAGGGCCTAATGTAAAATTAAAAAAAGAGAATCTGTTTCTGCAGATAACCATGTTTTTAAATGGTTTGTTTAAAAAAAAAAATTTCACGTGTTTTAGAAATACGTTGAATATTTTTTGCCTAACTGTACTTCCTGTAATAAAGAAAAAGCTGTACTTCTGCTAAAAAGTCATGATATTTCAGTAGATCTAATTGAGCTGTCTGTGCTTCCAAGTGCCTCCCTGCTTTTCCAGGGAACAATCAGACTTCCTAGCAGTAAATGTCTGAGCACTAATCCTAAAGTTTTAATTTTTCTTTCTTAATGTGATCAGCTCTGGTTTGTTAGTATATGATGTTTGGGGTTTTTTTCCCTTTTCCTAGTAATTGTGTGTATTTCTTATTTCTTTGTATCAAACTGGAAATGTGTGACTGAGCATGTATAGATGTGTACTACAGCATATGAGTTTATCTATATATCAAAGTGTTTTAATAAGCTGCATTAGTTTATGTGCTCGTCCTTGGTAAGAGAAATTCTGTGAAAATGTGAGTATCTTATTTTGCTCAATTAGGCAAATTATTTTTTAATCTGAATTTAAGCAGTCTCAAATAAATATTGGCACCAAACTTTGCAGTTCACTTGGGTAATACAAATTTCTTGTAGTAAAGAAAACGAATTCATCAGTGATGCATGTTGTACTCATAATTAGATGAAAAATTTATAGTTCCAGTATGTAATAGACTGGAGAGTTCCTATACAATATAAAATTTCATTTTTATTTCTATTTTTTTGTTCCCTAATATTTTTTGTGCAATATGCACAGATGATGTAAGGGCAATTGTGAAATTTTTCTTTGATGATAAACCACTGTAGCTCTGAAGCCAGTAGAAATGTGTTAAAATAGCTGGATAATTTGGACTTCGTGGTAATTTTAACTACGTGGTTTACTAGTTCAGTGCAGCAGAATGTATGTTATACATCATTTTATTGTAACCTAACCTCCTGGGAGACACAGAATTGGTACTTTACCATGCTTCTGGTAAAAATCAGGCAGCATCACAGAAAATAAGATGCAATGCAATTCAAATATAGTATAACTTAATCAAACATATCTAAAATAGCAAATTAAAGCTAAATAGGGGGTGGTGATCAGAATACTAATATTAACTGCAACAAGGCCATAAATGTAGAACAATGCATGTAACATCTGCTTCAGACTACAAGCTGTTATTAATTGGAAAATATTATTTTACTTGCATATCTGATACTAGCAGGAATGGAAAGGACAGAGTTTTGAGACAATTAGAAGTGCTGAATTTGCAAACTGGAAAAAAGCATATTCATTCCTATGTTGTAAGCATCAGAAGAAGCTGTTAGAATTTGTTTAGCAACAGTTAGCTGTTCTATCTTGGAACTCCTAGGGAAGTAATATGCCCTCATCTACAAAAGAGCTGCTTTGGGATATGGGAATGAAAATGGTGCTGTGGGGTTTTTTTGGGGTGTGAGGCTGGTTTGTTTTTTTTTTTTTTGTTAGTTNTGGAACTCCTAGGGAAGTAATATGCCCTCATCTACAAAAGAGCTGCTTTGGGATACGGGAATGAAAATGGTGCTGTGGGGTTTTTTTGGGGTGTGAGGCTGTTTTTTTTTTTTGTTAGTTTGTTTAAATCCTAGATATACTTTGTGCTCAATTTCAGAAACTGCACAGAAATTAGAGGAAAGCATTTAAACCCAAATTATGGAGGAATATAATACTAATTCTATTCATGCTCTTCTCTAAAAATGTCACAGCAGCTGCTTCTTGTCTGCAGTCTAGCCAGGTAAGGGAGCCAGGGAGTTCAGGATGTGCAGGTTAGTAGATCAATTGTATTTGCCTTCCTTTATAAGGACATAATTCAATGTTCTTTTTGGGGTTTGTTTTTGATGAAAACTGATGCAGCATATGTTATTCCGTTCTCCTCTTCTGTCCAAGGCAGAGGGAGGAGGTGAAAGGAGCACGTACTCAAATTACTCAGTGAATTTGCCTGATTCAAGGGAAGCTGTGGTTCTTGTGAAGTATACTTCTGCAAGGGGAAACAAGATAAGAAGCTCCATTGACTCCAGGACAACAGAATAACAGCCTTCTGTTTTCTTGAGAGAAGCCCTTTGGCTTTTTAACAGGATCAGAATTTTCCCACAACAAGCTTCAGATTTTGACAGAAATCATATTTTCAGAAAATTGCAAATAATTTGTACACATGAGATTTCTGTAGGAGAAAAAGTTCTGCAGGTTACTGCTATTGTGTTTGATCCAATTGGTAGCTCTAATATCTGGTGAGGTGCCTTGCATTTTTTTCAAATGTACTGATAATTCTCCAGAGTAAATTTTCATAATCCTTGTCAGCATTTATAACTTCACAATTAAATTAAATACGCGGCATCACAGTTGTGTCTTACAGAAAGAGGCAGAGATCTGGCAGAAGTCTGCACAGCTGTAATGATGATGTTCTTTATTGCTCAAAGCACAGCTGGGAACAAGATTAAAGTCATTATAAGGGTTATATGTTGGAAATGAAGATACTTATCATTACTGTATGGGGATCCAATATTACTCTTTTCAGTTAAGGCAGATGTCCCTTTAACTGCAATGGGATTGGAATTATACCCAATGTCTTCAATTATTACTGAAAAAGCAAACCAAAAGGCAAAATGTTCTCAATTACAACAGCAGACTATGTGTTTTGTTGCATTTTGCTTAGTGTTTCAGTAATAATACTTGGCAGAAGTATTTATTACTGCTTCTGGCATTTAATAGTTTGTTATGATAGGTGTGCTCCATTGGCTTGGTATTATTTAACAAAGAGGAGGGTAAAATTCCAATTTTATCTTGTGTATTCTACTTTGCCTCTTGGGGCGAAGAAAAATAAGGGCTGCCATACTTTGGATCAATATCCATTGCCTTGCCCTCTGTTTTTTATCTTTTGTTTGGGCTTTGCTAACCTGGGAGGCCTGAACATGTCATTTGTTTTTTCCATAGGATGAAAAGAGATGATGTTACTAAATAATAATATTAATTGCTTTGATTAGGAGTGGAATTGGCTAAACTTAGCAGGAAAGAAAGGTGCGGGCAAGGTAGGCTTACAGCTATGTTGTCATCCTCACTGCATGCTGGAAGTTGGCTTAAGAAAGCTTGAGAACGACTACAGCATTCCCAGCTGTGTGTCAAGCTTCCAGTCACATAACCAACTGCCTGCGTAGCAATGAGATACACCAGTATGACAGTGCTCACAGTGCAAGTAAATATTACGTCTGTCTTAAATGGCTGTACTAATTGCTGACATAAGAATCATAACATGTCTGAGGTATTCATATTCCCTGAAAGATCTATGAACTGCTTTTGCTTCCTGTAGGAAACAAGTAATAATATCTACCGCCACACTATTCTATTCTGCTTGTGAAGCTGGTAATCTTTTCTATACAGAGAGTAATACTGCCATAGAGGTTCTTGAGGGGAGGGATGGACAACAGGAAAAATACAGCACAGAAGATAGATGCATTTAAGTAACACAGCATTGTAAGAAACACTTTCAAATACAAGTGTACTGGCACATAGAGTAACTGTATTCAATGTGTGCATGTAGTTTTACAGACAGCAAATAACAGAACATAGCAACAGATATTAATCCATGTCTAGATACATCTTTTAAGAGCAACTGCAAGCAATAGTGGAGGCAAACATGTTCTCTCTTAGATATTTCTCTCTTTGAAGCAGCTGCATGCAAGTTTTTGCCAAAAACTCCATACAAATAAAACTTGCCTAAGTGATCTGTACCTGCCTGTCTGTATCTGTGGGCTCCAGTTAGTGTTCAAGTCCAAGTGTTAACAACTACAGTGCAAAGGTGTTCTAGGTGTTACATGCTGCTTTATGCTGAAGTTGAGGATGTTCTAGGATTATTCTACTGTGAGTTGTGCAAAACGTGTCTGTTCATATGCAGATATGAAAGGGAATGGTGGGATGACATTTGGGGACCGTGACATTGTGCCCAAGCAGTCGTTTATTCATCCTCTCTGCAAAGTGAGTGCAGCAAGCACTTCAAGGAAGAGAAGTTTCAAGCTTTAACTTGTGTTCCTAAAGGTTTCAGCCACCTTGGGCAGAAAACAGAAATACACAGGAGTGGGATTGAACACTTGGCAGGAAACTGTACTTCTCAGGTTCTTGTATGGACTGTGGAAGTGGCTCCTTACTAATTGCAGGACTGAGTTTTAATGAGTTGGGCTTTGACCGATTACAACATGGAATGTGGTGTGAGGAGTAAAGCAAACAAAGAAAAAGATACAGTGGAAGACTGCAGCACTTTAAAGTTCCCCTAAAGGCAAAACATTGTAGAAAAGTGGAGAATAAATTAAACCACACTTCCCTAGATGCCTATAAGCAAGATAATTGGAAACAACCTTTTTTTTTTTTCTAACGATAGTTTTTTTGGGGGCACCTGATTATTTTTTCCTTTGTAATTTCCCATTACCTCAGCAGGGGTAAATCATAATTCACCATTATAAGCTGTTATTATAAGACCATTATAAAGTAATTGAATGTCTACAGAGGACAGCACAATGCTAAGAGCTCAGAAGAATTCCTCCTGGTGTCAGTGCACAGCGCTGCAGGTGAAGCTGAACTAATTGCTAGCTTAGAGGCAGATGGGAGAAGTTTGCTGAATTTTGTTTTGAATGCCACTGTGTAAGTGATAACAGTACCAGAAATCTTGTAAACACTGGACAGAAAGTGGATAACAGAAGCACAAGAATACCACAACGTCAAAATCAAACTGGAGTCACAGGACAAATGAGCTGAGCATGTAGAACAAAAGTAATAGCCCCCAAACCATTAATTCTGTTTTATGTAGGGGCTTATGAGTTAGAAATCAGCAGAGAAGACAGCAAACCAGGTCAGGCTCCTTGGCTCCTGATGATGCTGAACCATGTAGGAAGGAAGTTACATATATCTTAGTATGAGTTTGGGCTGCTTTGTAACAGTAGCTACTAATAGATATTTTTTTTAAATATATGTATTTAGTGCCTTTACATATGTATATATGTGATGTATTTTTAAAAAATTTACTTCTATGAAGATTAATTGGGAATTATTGCTACTTCAGTGGGTCTGATGATTGAAATCTAGATAATTCTTCTTGCCTGCTTCTCAGTTGTCATTCTACTGTATCAATTTTCCTTAATTTCAAGAAGGTAATGACTTCTCTCTGTGCTGACCTTACCCCTGCCAGTGTACCTCAGTATGCCATTCACTTTACAAATGATAAGATAGCACTTGGTGCCTTGCATTCAGTTGCTGCCAAAACAGTCAGTTTCCAACCTGCTCCAGGGGCTGACATCTGTAGTTCTTGCTGAGCTGTGAGTTTCCTGTTAGCTCAATCCTCTAGTATATTAAGGTCACTTGAAATGAAGCTCTGCCATGGACTGTGTCAGCCACTGTCCCTGATGTAGAGTTGTCCCTGTACTGGCTAATGATGCACACTGTGCCATTTAGGAAGATGCTGAACAGTGTTGCCTCCAGTGTTGACTGTTTTCCTTGTTGCTGGATGCCAACTTGACCTCAAGTCATTAATCACTACCTTTTGAACTGTGGCAGTCCAGCTAGCTAATTTTCAACTCATCTAACAGCCTGTTTGTCTATCATTCCCTAGCTTCCGAATATGAATGCTGTGGAAGATAACATCAAAAGTTTGACTAAAATCATGTTACATTACTTCCATTACTCTCAGTCATGTAGACAGTGTCTATATTGTAAAAGGCAGTCAGCTTGATCAAGTATGATTTGTGTGTGGTAGATCTGCACTGATTAGTTTAATTACCACCTTCTACCTGATATGCTTTAAAATGTATTCCAGGAAGGAATTCCAGGGACTAAGGTGAGGCTTATAGCTTCCTGGGCTCACTTTCTTGCCTTTTTTGGAGATGGGTATAACACTTCGTTGCTAATTGTTTCTTTAAGTGCTCTGGCAGGGTGGGGCACAGAAGTGGTGAATGACTTTGTTGTGTTATGTTAATTAAGTGGCTTGGGGATGGGGACAGGAGTTTGTGAGCTAGCAACAAAGAGATATGGGGTGGGCGNAATATGAATGCTGTGGAAGATAACATCAAAAGTTTGACTAAAATCATGTTACATTACTTCCATTACTCTCAGTCATGTAGACAGTGTCTATATTGTAAAAGGCAGTCAGCTTGATCAAGTATGACTTATGTGTGGTAGATCTGCACTGATTAGTTTAATTACCACCTTCTACCTGATATGCTTTAAAATGTATTCCAGGAAGGAATTCCAGGGACTAAGGTGAGGCTTATAGCTTCCTGGGCTCACTTTCTTGCCTTTTTTGGAGATGGGTATAACACTTCGTTGCTAATTGTTTCTTTAAGTGCTCTGGCAGGGTGGGGCACAGAAGTGGTGAATGACTTTGTTGTGTTATGTTAATTAAGTGGCTTGGGGATGGGGACAGGAGTTTGTGAGCTAGCAACAAAGAGATATGGGGTGGGCGGTTGCCAGAAAAAGGCTTGTTGCAAGGGCAGAAGTGACCAATCAATGTTTACCTGAGGTTTTGGCCTGCTTGTCCTGTATAAACAACGAGTTAACCCTAAACAAAGGACTTCATCTGAAATCATATTGATTTGTTCGTGAAGTTCGTTGGCCCCTGCCGCGTTAACACTTGTTTGCTTTTCTGTCATCAGAGACCTCTCTGATCACGACTTTTTTTCACAGAAGTAGGCAGTAGTCTTGAAATTCTACCAGTAAGCTCCAAAGTGCTTTTTGAACTACATAGTCCCTCACCTCCTTTTTGCAATTAATGTGCCTACACAAGCCTTTCCCTTGTTACGCT
>WAAB01003176.1:0-58591 GCA_013389865.1 Piaya cayana | reverse complement strand
CTTTGTTGTGTTATGTTAATTAAGTGGCTTGGGGATGGGGACAGGAGTTTGTGAGCTAGCAACAAAGAGATATGGGGTGGGCGGTTGCCAGAAAAAGGCTTGTTGCAAGGGCAGAAGTGACCAATCAATGTTTACCTGAGGTTTTGGCCTGCTTGTCCTGTATAAACAACGAGTTAACCCTAAACAAAGGACTTCATCTGAAATCATATTGATTTGTTCGTGAAGTTCGTTGGCCCCTGCCGCGTTAACACTTGTTTGCTTTTCTGTCATCAGAGACCTCTCTGATCACGACTTTTTTTCACAGAAGTAGGCAGTAGTCTTGAAATTCTACCAGTAAGCTCCAAAGTGCTTTTTGAACTACATAGTCCCTCACCTCCTTTTTGCAATTAATGTGCCTACACAAGCCTTTCCCTTGTTACGCTATCTCTTTCCACTTTCAGGTTCAGCTGCATTTTGGAGCAATGTTTTATGCTTCACAGATTCAAAGAATTGTTTAGTTTATAAGGGTCTTCTTGAGATCAAGGAAAAACTTGTCTAACATGAAAATCAGAGGTAGCCTTAGCTGTTATTCTGACACCCAGGGCTGTGGTCCTGCTTTTTGTGCTTTTCCTTCTTCTCAGTATCCTAACTCTACCACCTCATGGCCAGTGGAGCTCAGGCTTCCTCTGAATTTCACATCTTGAACAAGTTCTTCCATCTTATAACAACGAGGTCCAGCAGAACTTTTTTTTGTTGTTTTCTGTTAACTGTGACAGGATGTTTACATTGATGTGTTTAACATTTCTCCAAGATTACTCCAGCCCTGCTGTATCTTCCTTCTGGTAGATATCAGGTTTGTTAACCTCTCCCATGAGGAGGACCTGCGAACCAGAACCAGGCTTCCTCCTGTAGTTGGAAGAAGGTCTCATCTATATCTTCTTCCTGGTTGGGAGCTCTATAGTAGATGGCCGCTACAACAGCACGCAGGGTGATCTGCCTACTGATCTTCATCTGTAACTCTTGCCTGACTCCTGACCCATCCCAAAGCAGAGCTCCATGTACTCCATCTGCTTTCTCACACAGAAGGCAACTCCCCTCCTGACCTTCCCAAGTTGTTCAACAACAAATAATTCTTTGTTGCTGGTATTCTAGCCTGTTTTGTTGCCTTGCTTCCAAGCCTTGTATACTCCCTTCTGTGTTTTAGCTCATTGAGAAAACCCTGATTTAGCCAGGCAGGCCTTCTGATAAAATTGTTGTTCTTCCTCATGACAGAGTGGATTGTTCCTGGTTCTTAATATGTTTTCTGTAAAAATCATTGTTCGCCCTTCCTGCTTGATGACTACTTGCTGGTGGAATTTTACTTAGCAATTAGCTGAACAAGCCAAATTCTTCTGTCCTAAAGCCCAGAGTCCTGACTCTGCTGTTCACCTTCTCACCTGTCCTTTAGATCCTGAACTCTGTCATCTTGTGGCCACAGCAAAACAAGTGTTCTGTAAATACTTGCTTTGCAAATGGAATGTTTTTAAAAAAGGTATCTTGAGAAAAAGCAGGTCCATGTGATTTCTCATGAGCTGTGTAATTTAAATGTTAAGCTGCTTACATGATGATCTAACATCATAACAGAGTTCGCAACACTGATGAAAATTTTCTGTAGAAAACTTGTTTTTGGCTTTTGTAGGGAATCAGTTTGCCTTTAGATGCTTGTATCATTGACACTAAATCCTCAGAGCAGATCCTGACTTATTTTTAGAGTGTTGATAATAAAGGACCTTGTTTTACTTTTATCTGACTAATAGCATAACCAAATGGATTACTAATTCAGTAGACCAATGTAATATGACTAATCTGATTAAATCCCTACAACTCCAATGCCACTGCCTTTTTTTAAATAGGAAAACTTTCAATAGTATGTGTAGGCATTTTAGGAGAGAGAAAAAAAAGTAAGAGCAAGGAAAAAAAAAAGAACTCCTCAGTCAGTCTGCAGGCATTTGAATAATACTCCTCAGTAGTGACTGGGGTATGGAAGTGCAGGCTCTATTTTCTGCAAAATAAGCAACCAGGGAGAACATAGGAATTGTAATTATATAGAGAGCTGAATAGCTGAGTGCAGAATGTTGGGATTGGCACCAATGTACTGAAAATCTAAGCAAGTGTGTTCTTGTAAATGACATAAATAAAACAAAACTAAAAATATTTTTCTTTACTGCTTGTTTCAATAAAACCTCTCCCTGAGACTGAAGCTTCAGAAAGGTTTAATGTTTTGTGCAACAACAGCTTTGAAGCAATATTGCACGTGGCTTCAGCTAAGGTTCCTGATTACACGGTGTAGATGTAGCCAAGCATGGCTTTAGTGGTATGAACATTTTCAACATTATTTGTCTGTTATTTGCCTTACCCAGTTGCATAAAGCTTGATTAAATAGTTACAGAATTAGTGGGTTTGCATCAGTAGACACCAAATGTCTGGAGATAATCATTATGGCTAGTCACAAGACTTTCCAGATGGATCTGTTATATATGAGTGGATGTTTAGGTTTTGATATATTTATAGCAGGAATGGCTTTTCTATCTGTTATAGTAATAAATGTACTGAACTACCAAATAATTTATCTTCCTGCTTGCTTTCAGATGATTGCAGGACTTCTAGGTATCTTGGGATAATATACACCTCTGTTTCCTGGAGACAGACACTTCACACACAATAATCACAAAGCTAGTGAATGGAGTGGAGAATGGTGTTTAGGAAACAGCTAAGGACAGCTCTGCCTCTCTGCTAACTGTCACCCTAGGATTTCATCCCTTTCACCAGATTTGCTTTCTGACACACCCTACAGCAAACTTGCCAGACGCAATAGTCCATTTGCTTCAGAGCAAGACTGAAAATCAGATAGCAACTCTGGCACTTGAACAGCTTTCTCTAACAATGCTTGATAGCATAAGAAACTGATAGCCCAGCCTTCTTTGCCACCCACTCAGAACCCTAGAGCACAAAACCAAAAGAAGGTCTCATTCCACCACTCACTAGCATTCTTGGAGAGATATCTTCTCCCATAATTTAAGNTCATCCCTTTCACCAGATTTGCTTTCTGACACACCCTACAGCAAACTTGCCAGATGCAATAGTCCATTTGCTTCAGAGCAAGACTGAAAATCAGATAGCAACTCTGGCACTTGAACAGCTTTCTCTAACAATGCTTGATAGCATAAGAAACTGATAGCCCAGCCTTCTTTGCCACCCACTCAGAACCCTAGAGCACAAAACCAAAAGGTCTCATTCCAGCACTCACTAGTATTCTTGGAGAGATATCTTCTCCTGTAATTTAACATGAGTGAAATGGATTACTTTCCTGATACACTTTCAATTTGCTGTTTTTAATGATAGAAGTGAATCTGACACCTAATTTGCACTCATTAACACAGGCTTAGGAAAATGTGTTGTAAACGAATCTTAAGTGGAATGTAAATTTGCATGGTTCAGGGTAAAATAACTTCCCTGTTGTGAGTCAGAATGAGAATAACACTGGGGTGATTATTCCACTTCTGTGTGCTGGAGTATTCTTGTATCTTTTTATGACTCAAGTCTTAGGCAGCATGACAGCTCTGTTACTGTAAGGCAGCCAGACGAATGTTAATTCTTGTGCCAATCCTAGATTACAGGTGTGATAAAACAGGCAAACAAATGTCTCTGTATTGAGCAGTGAAATATCCGCAGGTGAGAAATTGCTCTGTAGCTTCTGCAAGAAACATGAATATAGTTAATTCAGCATATGTGATTTTACTGAGAATGTACAGAGGCAGGATGAGAGAAGAGCTTTGTTTTGACTGTAGTAAAATGAAATTCAGTAGGTTTAGTAAGGCATGGTATGTTCCCTGCTGTAACAGTAGCTGCTGCACTTCTGTAATGTGGATAATGCTTTTTAAATTTATGTCTCATCTGAGGGGGCAGCTAAGAAAGCTTAGGGCCTGCCCAACACTTGTTTATTATCATATGCTCTTCCCTATATCACCATCCTGATGTCTGGGAAAAGCTTTTCTGTGATGGGGAATCTGTTAGGTGGGAGGTAAGTATTCTGTGTGGGAACAGTGCTTTTATTTCTCCCTTCTATTGTATTTACAGGAATAATTTCAGCTCTTTAATCCTGATTTTAGTAAATTTTTAACTGTATTTCTTTTCTATAGTACCAGTGTAGTTTCAGCAGTAGGTATTTGTTCAATAATGGATGAATGGTTTAAATCTATTTCCAGACCTTTTATTTCTCTATTTCATGGTAAGTTAAAGGGTAACAGCTGAAAGGAAATCACTATGGTTACTGCACAAGTTCTAGCAATGAATCCAAGATTTAAGTCTTACCTCTTGTAGCGCTCTCTCTCTCTCTATATATATATATATTTGAGACACCCCCAGACATTTGGTATCATGCTACAGGAGTGGAAAAAGAAATTGACAGTTTTAGATAATTCCATTGCAATGCTTCGCTTGCAAACCAGTGGCCTGCTGTTATAAATGGATTGCTTACATAAGTAGTGAAAGAATACACGAGTTTAAAACCCTGCCTCAAGCAGTGGTGGGTTTTTAAAGTCAGAAATCTAAGATTTAATCACCACCTGGTTAGCAGTCTGTATCAACACTGTGAGCCAAAAAAATGATTGAAACTTGGTTCCTTCCCAGCTGCTAATATTACTAAAACATAACTGTGGGACATATTATGAGAGCTATGGACATTATGAAGCACTTGAGTTTTGGAAACCTGTAGCAGAAGACTTTATGACACAGGTGGTTGGTATTTCCTATGTTGAGGTCTGTCACCCCAATTAGTAACTTATTTCAATCCAATTGCTTACAGATGGTGGAAAATCACAGACCTACCACAGCTGTCTCTACTGGACAGGTATCCATCCAGGAACTAAATTAACAACCCAAGACCAGAATAGGGAGATTTGTTGAGATGCCCAGGCATTGCCTAACATCAGGCATGCAAATTTTTTTCAACATTGCAGCTTGTGCTTACAAAGTTATGTTTGGGTTTAAGTTTCTTACGGAACTGAAATTGGAACACAGATCTGTGCTTGATCTTCCGTAATTTTAATATGCCAGACTTCTTCAGGGCTGGAAACTATAACGATTTGTACTGGCATTGCCATGATTGCTAATTCACTTAATCTTGTGCCTGATTTCAAGCACCCTCTGTCCTCACTTAAATGGGAGATGCTTAGAGGAACACAGGTGCCATAGCATTGTCAGAGCAGTTCTGGGAGCTCTGTGGAGGGTCAAGCCTAATGGAAGAACCTAAATAAATAATGTTTTTAAGCTGGCAAGTGTCTATTCTGGCTATGGCTCAGGCATAGGAATTAATCTGGATGGGGGATGTCCAATCTGGACCATTTTGTTCTTCAAGTCAATAAACCATTGTATGGGGTTGTCTTTATGCTTAATGGATGGGAAAAGACAGCTTAGAATTCCTCAAGAACTGAATCTCAAACATGAGTACAGTCACTACCACAGATCAAATTGAATCCATATAATAACATGTGACCATGTTGGGGTTTTATTGCATTCCTACAGTGGTGCTACTTGGTAATCTTGAAGGGGTCATTGTCCTATAATATCTGTTCTCTAGGTTTCTTTCTCCTGATGAAATGGAGAACTAATTAAAATTTTTTAAGTAAATCTTTAAGCAAATCCCATAAATGTTTTTATAAATTAAAACTGTCAGTTGCACATCACATTTTTCCATTTAAGATATTTTTACTTTATGATATTATTTTTTAGCTTTTGAGAAAACTGATATCTTATATCATGTTTTAACATAAGTAATCTTTACTATTTAGTGATTCATCATAACTGTGGTTAATTTTTGTCCTAAATCTATTAAATACAACATTGCATGTAGAATTTTCTCCAGGTATTTGATCTTCTTTTTTGTTCTCTCATAACTGGTTTCCAAGACAAAAGAAATGTGGTAGATCTCAACTACCTGATGATCAGTAAAACATCTTTGTGTGATTTAAATTGGAGAAGATGAGAACTAGTACAAGAGCAGTAGAATGGTTAAGGTGCTGGATAAAAAAGGATGTGCCAGTAATGTGAGCTGGTCATAGAAGAAACATACCGAGGGAGATTTCAAGTGGTAATGTTCAAGGATGAGATCTAGGACTAATGCCCATTTTCTCTGGCACAAAAAATCAAAATGTGTCAATGAAATCTGCAGCTGATATTAAAGTAAGGAGCCACTGTCAATATCATGGAGTATCAGAATATCACAATTATCATCTTGAATGTCGGAGTAGTAGAGGTGGATTATATTCAGCAGTGAAAAGTCATAGACTAGGACACTAATGAGAAGGATTTATTGTATAAGTTGAGACCTCAATGAGGATTGGGATAGAAAAAAGACGAGCTGAATGTTTGTCTGATGTGGCAACCTTGCGCAGATGGGATAGAAGAAATAGGATCCTACTGTGTACTACGTGATATGTGCCAGATAAGTCAGGGGCAAGCTAGCTTTTCTGTCAATGAGCAACTGAATCTGGGAATGCTGAGCATTGCACTGATCATTCACGGAAGAGTCAGTTAATCACTGAAGAGATTAGTTAAGGCTGGGGCAGCTGTACAGAAGGACCATAGCATTGGTCAGGTGAATGGAGAGTGAGGTCCTGAACTCCAGCTCCAGCCTTGTGTGACAGCAGCAGGCTTGGTGAACCAGAATTTGAAAAATCTGTGTGCTACCATACAGGAATCCTGATTTAATCTTACTAGAGTTGCTTGTTCTGCCAGATTGTGGTGGGAATTAAAACCTGGACTGTCTTGCAGGCAGTCAGAGAGTACTTCTGAGACGCATCATGGGCCTGAGCCTGTCAGTCTGTTATGACTACATGAGACCCAGGTAGAAAACCTTCTGAAACGCATGGGAAGTGCACAGCACTAGCAATGGCTTTTAAAGGGTGAGACAGATGTGCTTTTACTGGCATGGCTATGTTCTCCTACTTCTAGCATGGTAACTTAGCTTTACACACGGAAGAGAGCTGACCATCAAAAAAGCACTTCTGATAAATACTCTGTTTTCCTGTTAGTATTGAAACTATAGCTCATAATACTGGATCTGTAAAGCTCTATGTGTTCCCTCACTTGTGTGCTGTGGGTAGCAAAGCAATTCCTCTCTCCTACAGCTTCATCATCATCCTAATAACTCCAAGGATGTCTGCAGGCTCTAGTGAGGCTAGGCTGCTGCACACTAGGATACTGCAGGAAGAAGACAATTTAGAAGGCCACAATTTCAGTTTATGTTGAATGGCAAAGATCTGGATATGGGGAGATATCCTTTGGTAAAGTGTAACCAGAAATGTGGTCTGTAGCAGTTTGATTGGAACTGTTGTTTAGATCTTCATTAGGATTTTCTGGGTTCTAAGGAACAGGAAAAATGAGAATGCAGTTTAAGGAGTTTAAGCAGCAATGTACTAGGGAAGCCTGGGAAAGGAAAGAGGTAAACTTTCACACTTCTGCATCAAGGGGTAGTAGCATCAGAAGGAAGAATGGAGTGTTTTGGGTTTGTTGGTTTTTTTCCTTAGTTTTGGTGGCTTTTTAGGTCAGCAGGCAAAAGGAAAAATAAAATAAAAATGTTTTTGAGTGAATGACACCTCACATTTGGGTTTCTTTTTTAAAAAACAGCTTTATAATAAGTAATTAAATATAGATTATTATACTATAAAAATATAAACTTAAAATCAATATGTCAGACTGTTAACAAAGTATTTTTCATTTATGAACGGTTTCCAAAAAATATTTCTGTTCTGCGAGACCTTCCCAAAGTTCCATCTAAATGACTCAAAGAGTGTGGGTGTTTGCATGCTTGATATAGAATCATGCAGGTTGGAGGTAACCTCCAGAAAACCTCCCCCAGCCTTCAGCTTATAGCATGTCCAGTGAGAACAGTCTTCTTTGGGCCTCATTCATTTTAGTTTTTAATATCTCTGAGAGTGGAAACTCCGCAACCTTCCTGGGCAACATGTTCCAATGTTTTATTACCCTCATGGGGAAAATCTTTATCCATACGTTCAATCAGAACTCATGTTCTAGCTTCTACATATTGTCTCTTCTCCTGTCTCTATGATATGTGTAAGTTAAATAGTCAATAATCAGCTAAATCAGTCAATAAATCAGCCAGCAGTCTGCTCAGGTGATCAAGAAGAGCAACATCATCTTGGCTTTTATCACAAAGAGTGGGGCCAGCAGGACTGGGGAAGTGATCGTGCCTGTGTATTCAGCACTGGTGAGGCTGCACCTCAAGTACCGTGTTCATTTTTGGGCCTCTCATTGCAAGAAAGACATTGAGGCACTGGAGCATGTACAAAGAAGGACAGTGAAGCTGATGAAAGGTTTGGAGCACAAATCTTATGAGCATGGGCTGAGGGAACTGGGTTTGTTTAATCTGGCGTAAAGAAGGCTGAGGGGAGACCTTACTGCTTTCTACAGCTACCCAAAACGAGGTTGTAGCAAGGTGGCGTTGGTATCCTCTCCCAAATAACAAGTGATAGGATGAGAGGAAAAGGCTTCAAGTTGTGTCAGGGGAGGTTTAAAATGGATATTCAGCTTTTTTCTTTAGGTGGTGTTTCCAAATAATAGTTCTCTCTGAACAGTGTATTTTGATGCTTAGGTATCTACTATAGAAATAAGAGTGTAACCCAAGAATACGTCTGTAAGAATTCTTTGGTGTATATCCTGGTGTAAGAATTGTTTCCAGCTAAGCTTTTTATAATCCTCTGTAAGCTTAAGATAGAGGAAGATCTGACATTTGATTTTAGAATACTAACTCATTTCCCTTTCTTTACTCTCTCTAAGCTATATCATATTCCTTTAATAAAGAAGACACACTTCCCTAGAAGAAGACTCACTGATATTATGATAAAGAAACATAATAGGAACCGTAAGGACTAAGACAGTGTTTGCCTTACTTTCTCATTAGTTTGGGGATATTCTTCAATATCAATTTGTAGTTTAATATGGCTCTTTCATTGACTTTGACTAATAAGATTCCTCCTATTCAAGCCAGGGTGCTCCTGGCTTTCTTCATCTCCTAACTGTATGCTGTAAAGCCACTGAAGGAATCGGAACTTCCAGACTGGCTTGCCGGAAGATTTATCTTTCCTATCAGAGACATATGGCTGGATCTTTAAAGCATGAAGATTACTTTACCTTGTTGTTTTATACATTAATATGAGTACGTATAATGGAGTCCACAGCCAGTGCCCTGGCCCACAGTGGACTTATGGGTGAAAGTGAAGGAACAAATACTAATGTCCAGAGCTGTAATCGGCAGGGACCTGAAATTTTGTCTTCTTGCACCATATTGTCACTGGTTCAATCTAGATGGACCAGGTGTGCTCTGCTGTACTCCCACTAGCCCTGATCTACCAGTCATCCCGGCCACGGGACCTATAGAAACAACCAGTGTCTTTTGTTTACCCACATCCACCAGTTTCCTTTGGGAGGAAGCCCAGATGAGCTAGTGAAATGCTGGGTCACCACAACCTTCTTGCAGCATGAGCAGGTGGCAAAGGACGTCTGTGGCAGGAAAGCAGGCCGAGCAATAGGGTGCCTGCACCCTTCAGGCAGGTCTGTGCAGTTCTGCTGATAATAGTGGATCTGCTGGCACATCTGCGATTTGTTTGGGAGCGTGCTATAGGAAGAGTTACTCTGTGAAAAGCCATTGGTATGGAGACATGACCCCAGCCTGTTTTGCTGGCCTTCTTGCACACCATGAAGTATGTCACCTCTTAGTCATGGCGAGAGCAGAGGCTTCAGTCTTGAAGTTTTTGTGAGCAGTCTCCAGTATTTTTACATGTTTTGATCAGCAGAGGATGGGTAAACATATCTATATTTGATGAATGCCATAAATAATGGAAGCAGATTATTTGAATTGAACAGCTTTGTGGTCTCCTAGAGGAAATGAGTCATTGCTTTCATGGTTTTACATCCCCATATGGCATTTGGGGAGTCCCAATCACATGTTTGTTTTGTAATAATTCAGAGTTTTTGGTAAGAGTTCTACTTTTCTTTGACAACACACAAATAACTTTGAGGGTAAAATTTTGGTTTTGCTTACTGGAATTTTTCTTAAATAACAATGTTGTTTAAGAAAACCCAAATGAGTAAATGTTGACTTTTTTTTAGTTCCATAGTGCTTTGGCTGGTTTTGCATCTCCCAATTTTATTCTTCCTCTTCTGTCATTTCTAGCTGAATATAATTAATACATACATACCTAAGATATCTATTCCTGCACTATGTTTCTTCCAGCTGGTCTTGCTGAGTTTCTATTAAGTTATTTCTTGGCATATTCCTTCAGGGACTTCTTGTTTGGCTACCTGGGATCCACAGAAAAGCTACAGGAATTGCTCCTTCACTTTGATCCTAAAAAATCCTGGGGTGGTGCTCAGCAAGAAATGCTTTCTGGGATTTGGAGACAGGAATACTTAATTTTCCTAGAAGTTCAGAATGTTAAAATCATCTTGTGTTGATACTGATCATCACAGAAGTAGCTGTCATTTAATTATTTTGATATTAGAGTCTAAGAGTATAGTAAGGCTTATCATACTGAACTGTTCTTTCATTTGTGTTCAGTATGTACTGGCTCAACTGTCCTTATTTTGCATTAAATTAACATGAGTCTGATGTTTGTAGGACAATTTGCCTTTTCAACTACATGGCATAAGCGTTCAGTTCTTTCATGTTTTTCTGACTTGCATATATATTTTCAATGACTCACGAAAGGAAAGACTGTTTTGCTCACTCACTTGTCCGCAATAAGTAGACCATAAGCAGTCCAATTAAAATCCTGTATCTACGTAGATTGGGAAGCAGAGTTGACATAGAAACAAGTTATGTAGCCATCTGGGATGAAGCATTGCCAGTAAGAAAGAGATACACTTCAGACAAATAAGTAGATGCCTTGGCTGCTACTGAGCCCTGGTGAGAACAATGTTTACTACTGTAAATCTGTATGAGATTGCACAAATTAGCCCTACATGTTGATTCTAGTCCAAGGAGGAAGAAAGAACTTCTTGTCTTTCTAATACTTCTAGCAACTCCAGGAGAAATGGCTGTTAACGTACAGGTAGAACTTTCCCTCACTACTAAGGGGAACTGGAAAGATGTTATGTGTCTTCTGTGCTTCCCTGAGCCTGTAGTAGTGACAGTGACTCTCTGCTCCTTTATGGAAAAGTATGACATAAGTGTTCAGAACCCTGTGTTAGTATACCAGTACACTTCATCTCATTGTAAGTTATTCATGAACATGATTCTACTGGAAGGAAAACTAAACTCACCAATTACTTCCTTAGTGAGCTTTCAATGACTGTTAACTGATTTAAGAAATGTTTCTCTTAACTGTCTAAAGGACTGCATGGCAGTGTAAGACTTCTACAAAAACCTTACGTAAACAGGTTATCTGCTCTTCTTAGTAGTGGCAGATGTAATAACTGTTTTGTAACTGAACTCTGCTCTGCACTAAGAAGTGTCTACAGAGATCTGAGTGAAATCCCTGTGATAAACATATTTGGAATGGGCTTGTAAACATTGTGCCAAGCAAAGGGGAAAATAATTTCCAGAAGAGCAGGAAAATAAAAAGATATACAAAAATTAAATTGGCACACATGTGAATGAACATCGTCAATTTGGTTATTTGGCAGAATATGATGTTGCTAATGCTTTGATTAGCATATGACTAGGATAAGCATATTTAGTTTAGATTGTCAGTCTGGTTATTATAAACTTGTTATTTCTTTATCCAAAGGACAGTTTTCTGAACAAAACTCTCTGGACTATCACATAAGGGAGCTGACATGTGATGCATACAGACTCTTTTGGTATCAACTCCCTAAGGCTTCTGCGATCTGGAAAGAGAAAGTAGAAAAATAATCCCTGAAAAATGTCCTGATAGATATTTGTTTCAAAAGTCTTTTCTCTGACATATTATGGAGCTTCATAGACTTTTAACCTAGTGTCATCTATTTTTACCTTAACTCACCAGACCATTGACATATCCTCCAATTACATCCAGGACTTAGAGTCAGACACAAACCTGACATTTATGGCAAGTGCTGAAACAGTCCCAAAGAGTAGGTCTGTGGGGTCTAGTACTTTTAAAAAAGACTTAACAAAGAAGAATTTGGAAACAAGGAGAGAGATTGTGTGAAAGGGGAAGTGCCTTTTTATTTTTGCCCTTTACTATGGCTTCAGACTTCTTGAAAGCCTCCAGCTGCAGTCACACTGTCCCTCCCAAACATGTGCAGATGATGGTGAGAGGCAGCTGGTGACACCATGCTGTGCACACATAGCACAGGGACTTGTGTCAGATGTCATTTTGGTCAAATTATTTGTGATGCAATCCCCAACATTTGTGATCTGGGGTGGAGGGGTAGTGATGAGTACTCCTGAATTCTTACCGTTTGTGGGTGGATTAAAACTGTGAGAGTTGTTACAGCCAACAGAAAACATCTCATTGAACTTTGGTAAGTCAGGAGAAGAAAGACCAGTCTCTCACTTCAGTTGGCATGAGGATGAATTAAATGTGAGAGTTAATGAATAGGGACAAAAGACAGGAGAGAAGCAAGGACACAGTATTTAGATTGGGGAGACTGGCTATGTATTTCTAGAGAGAATACAATACAACTGAATTGCATAATTTGTGTGTTTTATAGATTATAATCTAGATACTTATGTATGAATATGGTGTCATAGTATTAGCAAAACAGAAGTAATTACGTAAATTTTAAATCAGATTTGGCTCTTACAGATTTCTGTGTTTGCATAAGGGAAAATCCTAGAAGGTCCTACTGCAAAGATTAATGCTACCTTTTCCTGAAGAGTTTAATAAATTAAGCAAGAAAGAAAGTGAAACATAAGCTTGGTTGCACTTCCTGACTGAACATAAAAATAACTAGAAAAGGTAAGAAGACAATTAGCCCGCAGAAAATAAGATTCTTGAGCAGTGCTCACAGCAGTTGCCAGAAGAGATGGATGAAATTGCTAACAGATGAGTAGATGGTTGGTTGAAAAGAAGAGAAAAGAAAGGCTACCAGGGCCACTGGCTACTGTTAGAGCAACTGGCTACCAATTTCAGAATCAAAAAATTAGAGTCAAACTCAGAGGACCAATTTTAGGGTACAGAGTTTTGGCATCTGAGACTCCTTTTGAACTAGAACACAGCCTTGTCCATACATGAGGACACACTGTAAATTCTGTGATGTTGATGTTAAAATTACTAGGAAGAGAGCATATTGTCATGTGTTCACATGGTGCTCCATTGGGGGTGCTAAGAGCTAATTTACCATGATGAAATATAATTTTAAATTAATTAAAAATTGTTTTAATGTTATTTGTTTCTACATTGAGACCTTCACAGGTATTAGCACATCATTGTAACACTCACTGGGATAGGGAAGTTGCTCTGGAACCATCGGTTGCCATATAGATTTGATGATAACAGAACATGTGATTTTTTAAATTCTTTTGAATTTTTAGTAACAAATAATTTTCCTTTAAAGCTCCCTTATTTCATTTTAAATAATCACTGCATATAATTTAATTTGGAAATTGGTCTCTAAAAGAGTGACTCAGGTCGAAATTAAGCTAGATGTACTGAAAATAGTCAGTGGTGCCACTGCGTCATCTTGTGTCAGAACAGGTGGCAAGATTTATGCAGGAAGACTCTCTAAACAGTGTCTTCAGGTGACTGATTATCTGTTGCCTAGGCATTTTGGTTCCCATGAGCTTAGCACTGCAGCTCTATCACAGAGTCTGAACTCTGTTAACAATAATGAATGTGTGCAATGGAGAACTACTGGGGATACAGGATTCAATGAGCTTGTGGAGAGCCAATAGTCAGACCTGCTCTGTACCTTCTTATTAGGTCATATTATTCTGTTTTGTGAGACCAGTGGGAGTGATGATGGAGGTCTCTGGATCAGAGGCTGTGAATCTGGTAGCTGCCTCTCCCTTGCTGTACTGAGGCTAATTGTACTTGAAGCTAAATTGTCTGCTTTTTCCACCTTAATTGTTGGGCAGTCCTTAGAACCTGTTTCTGGAACAACCTGCTTACCATTTTTAAGGATATGCCCAGGGCTGTAGTTTGAGCACAATCACACGCGCATCTTCTGATGGTCACTTCATACACTAAAGACTCGATTCAGTTTCTTATTTTCAAGCTGTCAGATAGGTTTTGTGTGACATATGCCACCTGAACTTTCAATATGATGGGGGACATCTTGTGTGTGACTTCTCTGAAGGACCTCAGCAGTGAGATGACAACCAACAAGGCACTTGACATCCTAATGACAGCACTTGAGTAGCAGCAAAATTTGGGGCACTTGCTAGTAAAAATATCGGTACCTATTGGCTCACTTAAGGAAATTTCTTGAATTGCTCAGCTGAAAGCAGGGTATTGGTTAAGTTTCCCTGAAATGTTGTGCGTTTGGTAACTTATTATTTCTCAGAATTACTTCCTCCTGGAAGTACACTGGTTGCACAATATTTTGGAATTTTTTATTGCTTGCCCTTGTTTTCAAAAGGTTAACATACACTGACTCTTTCCAACATATGCAGATAGAAAGCCTTGAAGTATTGTGTATGAGAGGATTAGTTCAGAGAGAGGTCAACATAGGTGATCAGTGTTTCCTGCCACTCGTCGTCAGGAGATAAATAATTTCCCTGACAGTAATCTGTCATACCTACTGTCAATGTGACTTATTGACAATACTCTTTGTTTTGAGTGTAATGACTTAATTCCTATAGTATTTCTTAATCTCCTTCTTTATTGGTTAGTTCAGGTATTTTTGTGGAGCATGATAAGGACTTCTTCCTCCCAGCTCTGATATTTTCCTGCTATTGAGTCTTTCTTATTCTCTGCCTGACTTGACAGGATGCTTCGGTGAATACTTGTTTCCAAACAATGGACTGCCTGTTGCAAATTCAATGAGCCCTTTATAGAATGAGCTGTCAAATAGTTCATCTAGAGAGAGTCTGAGACGCTGCAGCTGAACAACACTATGTAATAAATGTAAACCTTGACAAGTAAGGGCTGCTTAAGTTGGTGGCCTTTGAACTCAAGGACAATGGTCCTGGGACTCATGAGTTGAAGATGCAGACTGTGTAAAATAAATGATATCTGTGGTCACTGCCTTCATTAAAATCCATCCTGGTTTTCACGCCTCCTACATCATGTTGCCAACTAATAAAAATTCAATTCCTTGTGAAATGAAAATCATTCTAGCTGTAAAATGCCACCAGAATGCTAAAAATATGGCAGCTGCATTCACTATGCCATACTTTACTGTTCTGCTTTATATGTGCTATTTAGCCATACCAGAATATTTTTTTTTTACTATTTCACTTATTTATAACATAATGATTCCTTTCATGCTTTCAGTGGCTTTTTTTTCAAGATGTACTCAGGCTAGCCTTACTATAGATTTATTGCTGCTAAAATATGTTATTAGAATAATTGGATTAACTGTACAGGTGACAGGTAAGGCTGATTAATCTATCATCCTCCACCATAAGCAGTTTTTTTAATTGATTTTTTAACTTACTGAATGACCTTCATAAACCATTTCTGCCTAATGTCTTCAGGGACTGAAAATCAAGGCCTTTGAGCTATATGCTAAACTCTGGTGGGAGGGGGGGGAAACGTGGGGAAGGGAAATTTAACAGACTATTGAAACCCAGTCCCATTACACAATTAACAAGACATTTTAAATGTCTTCTGGCAAATTAATAAGCTGTTAGAAGTGAGTAGTGGGAACTTATAGTATCTGTGTAAGAATGATTGTGGTGAGCTCATAATAAGTATTTCTCATGTTTCTTCTTGGTCCTAACTTCTCTATGCCTCAATTCACTCACCTGTAAAATGATAAATCTATTGGCTATTTCACTGGGTTGTTCTGAGGCTTAATTAAATGCACTCTTCAAAAAAGTATGGTTATTATACTGTGATATATAAAATGTCTCACAGTAATTGGTGTAAAAAATGAAATGGCCAAATAGCTATGTGTGAGAAGATGAGACACGTCTCCTGAAGATGCTTTTACTTTTCTTTGCAGCAGTAATTTGTGAAGCAGAAATGAATGGGAATGCAAAATGTACTGGTAGAATGTTTCTTGTGCTGTTAATTTTTCAAGACTTATTTAAACTGGGAATGTGTAGACTTTGGAAATCAGAGACAAAACACAAGATTGCACAGTGTCCTTAGGCTAAAAATGAGGGACTGGAACTCAAATATTGAAGGCATCTTACTAATCTACCACCTATTATGATATAACAGCTGAATCCTTTGGAAAGCTATAGTTCTTGGTACTAGAAATAGTATCTTTTCTGAGACTTGTTTTGCTTCAGAATCAAGGCAAAGTCTGTTTGTCGTTGCCTGGGGACCTGCAAGCATGTGGCTTCTCTGAAGGCCCAAAGGGTTTTAGTATATTTCTCCTTCGATTTTTGGTAGACTTGCAATCCCAAAAGAATTTTGGATTGCTTAGGAAGGAAAATGCATTTTCATCTTTTAAAATAGTTTGGATGTAACAGCTAGTCTTAATCTAATTAGTATGTATTACTTAAAATGTTCCCCGCAGCTACCCTGCTGTAGAGAATTAACATTTGGTTAAGAAATTTGCAATTCCTTCATGCAAATCTCAGAGGGAAATGCACGTATATATATATACACACATATATATAGACACAAATACACACACATATACAAAGAGTGGGTTTTGATAACCTCACAGTGACACCCTTTGGTTTACTTTGTTGAACGCCCCTATAGATGGAGGAGGTGTTTGAAAAGGTCTGAAAAAGCCTGGGTGCTCATAGTTCCCCGGATCAAACAGGAACAAGGTTCCAGTAATGCATATAATGTGTAAGTATAATATTAGCTTGTATCAAAAGGTAAATAGGGACAAGGATTTTGGAAGCCTGTGGTCGGGTAGACACCCCAAGTGACAACTACAACAGCATATTGGAGACAGTCCAGCAAAAGGCCACAAAGATGATGAAGGGATTGGAACTTCTCTCCTGTGAGGAAAGGCTGTGAGAGCTGGAACTGTTTAGCTTGGAGAAGAGAAGGCCCAGGGGAAATCTCATCACTGTATATAAATACTGGAAGGAAGAGTGCAGAAGAGCGCAAAAAGAACAGCGCCAGGCTCTTTCAANCCTGTGCAGTGTGCTCTCGGTGGTCCTGCTTGAGCAGAGGGGTTGACCAGATTACCAGATTTTCTCCAGAAGTGCCTTCCAACCCCGATTCTGTGATTTTTATCAATGTATAGTCTATTAGAAGTTTGCAGAAGTTTAAGTGGTTTAGAACCTGGATATTTGCACAGGCACAATGTCTACTGAGAAGAATTTGGCCTTTCTGACTTACATAATCACTCTTAACTGATATATGTTTATGCACTAAATGGAACTGTTTACTGAGATCACCCAAAGGTGAATTAGGTTTGAATGGGTTTATCTAAGCTGTAATGCTTCACACGTTCTGCTAGCACACTGCATTCTGCATTAGCTGCTTTCTGCCTTATTACCCTATAAAGCTTTAAATGTTTTGGGACTTCATTATTGCAGAATTGGCTTTCCACGTCTGACACCTCTGCTGCTGCACTTAATGTGTGAGCTAACAATCAGTTTTAAAAGAGAGAGATAAAGCAGAAACATCTCATAAACAGTAATAATCCATATACCTTTTTTTCTGCACTTCCCAACATGCTGTGGTGTGAGAAATGCAGGCAAATGAACAAGAATGTGACATGCTCTGGGGACTTTGAACTGATATACGTTATTAAGAGGTGTCTATTATATGCAAGGGAAATTTCCAGGCTGCACTGTTTAGAAAGAACTGAAAAACCTTGAAACCTTATTTTGAAAGTGGTTTTGTTCCTTTAGCTTCTCAGTGAAATTTCTGGGTATATTACTTCTCTCCTACTCCTAGCTTTTACCATTTATGAAGAATCTAGCTTGGATGTTTAGTGGAAGAGACATCACTGGAGGTGTACACTGGGAAAGTGGTGAGCTTAACTAGCTGAAACAGTTCCTAGAGTTCCAAGAAACTGACAACTTGCTTTGACCTCTATATATAATTTCTGTGGTTCAGGCAATCTGCAATGTCATTTTGTTTCTGATGCCCGTTGATCCCTATTCTGATGTCTAGCTCTGTGGTTGCGTGTGATGACAGAAGAAATGCGACAACACAAAGATCAATGTGATCCACATGATTGTAGATTGTAGACATATTTATTTCAAGCCACTTTAGAAATAATGAGTGGGGTTTTTTTCATGTGAAATATATTAATAGACAAGGAAGGTGATTTATATTCTGAAGTGTTGGTTTTGTGGTGCTTTTTAGCAAGGTTACTGAGTAAAGATCTGTGGTAATAAAAAACTCTACTGGGTAGTCTGACATTGAAATGAGTACAAGGAATGATAAATCTAGTACTAATCCATAAAGTATATCAAAATTATGTTCCTAAATCACCTGTTGTGTTGTTATGAGGAAAGCCCACAGAAGCCACTAGTGGTCATTTAGCCAACATTTAGCAAACCACAGGAAATCTTGATTTTTTTTTCTTAGGATTTAAAATGCCTGTAAAATTGTTTTCAAAAGAGAAATGAGGATTTGCAGAGTACAGTGTGCAATTGTGTTAAATGAAATCTCTGCTTATATGCAGTTCATTTCAAGACTGGTGCCTCAAAGAGCTCACAGCTGAACCTAACCCAAGAGTGGCAGCTGATGACAGACCATATAATAGAATAATGAAAAAGAGTGCTGTGGCAGCAGTGAGACTCAGAGGAAATCTACAACTGTGATGGATAGAAGAAAAGTCTCTCATTTCTTTGAATGCTTCCTTTTGTCTTCAATATCACCCCTGAAGAAGCTTCAGATAAAAATCTGTTAAGAGTATTTTTTTCAGTTACAACAGCAGCCTTTGTAGTTAGAAGGAACAGATTCTCACACTCCCAGAGGATAGGCAATTTCTAAACTGTGTATCAAAAACCTTTTAAGAGTGCTGCATTTCCCCTTGGAGAAAAAGCTGTGGCTAGTTTATAAATGCTTGGTGTATAGCTGACTAAAGTATTGGGCTCTGGAATAGGATAATGTGCCTATGGATGTTTGTTGTGGCACAGCAATGCAGTGAAGGAACAGCTCAGTATATCCTGAAAGACTCTAATGGTTATAAAGATCTGACATTGTGTTGAGTTTACCCTGGCTGAATGCCAGTTGCACATCAAAGGTGCTCTACCACTCCTCTCCTAAGCTGGACAAGGGGGAGAAAATGTAACAAAATGCTCATGGGTCGAGATAAGGACCCACAGAGAGATCACTCACTAATTACTATAATGGGCAAAACAGAGTGGGCTTGTGGAAAATTAATTTAAGTTATTGCCAATCAAATCAGAGTAAGTTAATGAGAAATAAACATTTTTTTTTTAAAAAAATCCTTCCCCTTCCTCTTCCTTCTTCTTGGGACTAACCTCCTCCCCTGTACTAGCATAAGGGGGTTGGAAATGGGGTTTGCAGTCAGTTACCACATGTTGCGTCTGCTGCTCCTTCCTCTTTAAAGGAGGACTCCTCATGTTCTTCCCCTGCTCCACCATGGGGTTTCTCCCATGGGAGACAGTCCTCCACAAACTTCTGCAGCATATGTCCTTCCCACAGGCTACAGTTCTTCACAAACTGCTCCATGTGAGTCCCTTCCACATGGCTCAGTCTGCTGCAGTGTGAACAGGCTGTTACAGCATGAGCTTCTCCTTCCATGAGTCTACAGGTCCAGCCAGGAGCCTGCTTCTGCACAGGCTTCCCATGTGGTCACAGCCTCCTTAGGGCATCTACCCGCTGTGGTGTGGGGTCCTCCACAGGCTGCAGATGGATATCTGCTCTGCCATGGACCTCCGTGGGATGCAAGGGGACAGCCTGCCTCACCATGGGCTGTAGAGAAATCTCTGGTCTGGCAACTGGAGTATCTCCTGCCCCTCTTTCTTTGCTTACCTTGGTGTCTGCAGTTGTTTCTCTCACATATTCTTACTCTTGTCTCTGGCTGCAATTGCTATTGCTCAGAGTTCCACATTCCCTTCTTCAACATGTTATGACAGAGGCACTACGACTGTCACTTATTGACTCAGCCTTGGCCAGTGGTGGGTCTTACTTGAAACCAGCTGGCATTGGTTCCATTGGACACAGGGGAAGCTTCTAGTAGCTTCTGACAGAAGCTGTAACCCCAGTAAACCCCTGCTACCAAAACCTTGCCATGCAACCCCAATATAGACATCTAAAGAAGCTACAAGCTCTAAAGAATGAGAAAGATTCAATGGCAAAGAAAACATTTCTGAAAGCATGTAGATGTGTTGGGAAAGATGCTGAAATTCACTGAAAAGAGAATTTGCAGGAGGAAGAAGCTAGTCAGTCCCTGAATTCATTACATGTCTGAAAGAAGTTGAATTTAACAAAAATTTCAAGGAAATATTATGGGTATGTGGTGATCAGATGTGCCACTGCCTTTTACTTCACTTACTATGTAACTCTGTTATGAAAAAATAGTAATAAAACAGGTTCCAAAAGAGCAAACACCGTTGGCAGTAGGATATGATACCTGGGGAGGATACTCCTGGCAGAGTTATGAGGATCTGCCTTGAGAGATGCACACACAGTATATGCTGGGAGTAGGAATACTTTTGTGAAGGGTTTACAGTGCAGCCTGACCCGAAAGTATGGTACCTAATGGTTGCAAAGCTTTTATCTTGGTGAAAAGTAAGTCTCTGGCCTACTTGGAAAGAGTGTCTGTAACACAAGTGAGGGAGGTTTCAGATGCACTTGAACTGTGGCAATTGTCAATGTGTAAGGCAACCTTGAAAACATTTCTTTGCTTTTAGAAAATCTTTATTGTGGAATGATTACTTCTAGGCAGTACAAAGAATGCTTCTGGCAATACCCAGAAAAAAGAAGAAAACCAGCAAAAATTATGATCATTACTTTACTATAAAAAAGGTATATTTTTGAGAATACTTGGCTCCTGGCAGAGCAGATTTTATTAAGCTAATAACTCTTCTGGCTGGAACTGATTGATACTGCCACAAGCAGGATGCTAACACAAGTGTCAGGTAGTCTGGGATCACTCTGAGCATCCATCTGAGTTACAGTTTTGTTTGCTGCTATAATAGACCTGATGGAAGATATGTGGCCTTTAAGAGCACTCTGCATAGTAAGGTGGGGCTATTTTTCTTCTGGCTCAAACAGCCAGATTTCCATGACTTTTGCCTGCTCTGCTGGGAAATAAAGCATCGCAGTGAACAGATGGGGCAGATAAACCGTTACCTCAGACCTTGTTTCCCTGCCTCAGACATGAGGCCCCCGAGAGCTGCTGTAGCAGCTTGCTCCTCAGAGGGCAAATTTTTAGCCTTGAAATTCTAACTTGGGAAGACAATTATCTATAATGCATTGCTTACTCTGCTCTTAAAAACAAAAGGAAGGACACAATGCCGCAGTGAAACAAAGCAGGCAATAGGTAAGCTGTGATAACATGCTTGGAAAAAAAAAAACCAGCCCAAGAAAAGCCATTGTCTCTGTCAGAGTTTCTTGGCTGTCACAGCCAATCATACAAATCCCAGTGATACTATGCCTGCAGCAGATGTATTTTATTATTTATTATGGGCTGTGGGGAATTTGCCTTTCAGTTGGATTTGTTTTGGTGCTACCAACTTCTTCCCCTAGGTTTTTTCAGGCTTCTGAAAGCTCTGTTGTAAAGTGGGTCTTTTTTTTAGATTGTAAGTTTCATAGTTGCTCTCCTCTATCTGCTGCTGTAATGCTTATTTTGACCAGCAGCTGTCACCAGACAATATGTACATTCAATGTGATACTGTATGTCATGTCTTCCCTAAATGTAGTCAGGAAGATGAGTAAGCCTTTCTGCTGATAAAAAATCCTTACTGGTGTTCCAGAAAGAGTGAGCATTCAGAAACAGACTCCAATTTCCCAGAAATAGGAAGAGCTGTGTTTGGTGTAAGAGTGTTGGATTAGGCAGACTGACCAAGCTGGCAAAAGAAACAGTCTGTAAATTACAGAGATCATCTCAGATATGATTTTATTTAAAAATCTGTATACACAGAAATTTTGAGCAAGGACATTAGGCTGCAGTATTGCATCATGAGATCAGATCATCTCTTCTCAGCAGCTGTCAGGACAAGACACTGTTACCTAGCAGTTTCTCAGAGCTGTCTTTTAGAAATCCATCCTGTCATGGATGTCACGTATGTGCTACAGTTGATCTTTACAAATTTTGCACTGGGTAGTACCGCAAAATGTATCTTCTGAGCAGTAGTATCCTTGGAAGGTATTAAATCATGACAGCCCAGGTTGTTCTTACCCTACTTGCTTGCACAGCAAGGCAAGGATTGTGGATTAGTTTTTTGCATAAGTCACCAACCTGCTTGGATATAGAGATAGAGCAGTGTCTGTTGGAACTGTTACTCTCCTCCTTCCTGAATAAATCAAGAAGGAGTGGACAATGATCTATGTTGATTCCTGTGCCTATAAACTGTGTTCTGTGTTTTGTTGTAACAGGTGATTATGAGCTGTAACTTTGTCTTCTTGAGGTGAAGAACCCTTGACTCTGGCTCAGTATTAAAATCTGATATAAGTGAGTAGAGACACTCTCAATTTTGGACAAAAGCTGCTGTTGTCCTATACCTCTATACAGTTCTCCAACAGAGAGGATTTGATTCTGGACAAAGATTTTGGATGGTACTGGATTACAGATATTCAGCAAGACTGATTTAAGGCCTTACCTTTTCTTTCTAATCTTTGCCAAGTAATCACATTTATTTAGGGATAATGCAAGTTCATGACTGTTTCCAATGGCATTTGGAGCTGGAATTTGGGAATTCCAGTCTTTGCTTATGTTTTACTCCTTGTAGTATTTTGATGTATGTGCTGTAGATTTTAAAAAGGGAGTTGGATACATTATCCTTAATATTACATAAAAAAAAAAACTGTGCTGATTCCTGCATTACCATTTTTAATTGCTTTCCATTCATTCTGTTATGATCAGATGGGGTGCAGCATCTCTCACATTAATAAACAGTTGCTGTTAATTTGATGTGTTATGAGCTGGACTCTTTCTCTTGAATTCTGTTACAGTACAAGTGTTTCAACAAACTAAGCTTTCTCTATGGCTCCAAGAAGCTGACAGGGATCACATAACAAAAGTAGATGCTATTAAAAAAACAATTCCATGTTTCAAAGTGATCAACTATAGTAGTAAAACACTGGCCTGTGACTTCCTCATCAGGAGACCTCATTGATCTCTACAACTACCTAAAAGGAAGTTGTGGAGAGGAGGGAGCTGTCCTCTTCTCCCAAGTGACAGGGGACAGGACAAGAGGGAATGACCTGAAACTCCACCAGGGGATGTTTAGGATGGACATCAGGAAAAATTTTTTCATGGAAAGTGTCATTGGGCACTGGAACAGGCTGCCCAGGGAGGTGGTTGAGTCACCTTTCCTGGAGGTGTTTAAGGGATGGGTGGACGAGGTTTAGTGTTTGATAGGAATGGTTGGACTCAATGATCTGGTGGGTCTTTTCCAACCTGGTGATTCTATGATTCTGTGATTATATGATTCGTCATAGATATTAAGTGACTTGATATTAACTGATACTTGTAAAGGAAGCACCAGAGGCATAGAGAAAACTGAGGTCCCATAATGGCTTTTTTGGTGGGTTCTCAATGATTTCCCTATGGCAGAATATTTCACTGGGAGTTGACGCCTTCTGTAAAAAGGTTGTATGGAGAGGAGAAGATAACAAGTCTGCCACAACAGTGGTGGATTCTACCTTAAAAGTGTTTTAGTATGAGGAATTATAATCATTATTTTCTTTTTCTTTTTTTTTTTTTTAAATCTGCCTGTAATAGAAGCAACAATAACTGTGAAAACAGGAGAGATACTACTCATGCATTTTTTTGCAGGTTGCCTATTGTCTGGGAAGCTTCAAACAAACCAGTACTTCTTGTATTGTATAGGAATCGACATTCTTGATTCCATATGATGGTAAGTAACTGTTATGTTAGTTTTCTTTCTCAAAACAGATGGCCTGATAGTTGATAGTGAGATAGATATCTTTCTTGGTTCTTGCAGTCTTTAGCCTATATTTCAAGCAGCTCAAGCTGCTGAAGCCAGTAAAAGGGTTTTCAAACCTATTTCAACAAACACATATTGTGGGTTTTTTTCCTCCCAATGTAATCTAGTGGGATCATTCACAGTATGTAGGCCTTGAGTACAGGTGTTTCTGTTTTATTTGAGCAGAATATTTGAGTTGGTAGGTAAGTACCCTGACAATGCAATGTTGTAAACATCTCACTTTGAGGAAAGTGATTTCTTCCCTGTCTTCCTTTAGCTGTCTTCTCTATGTACTAAGATCTTGATAAACTCAAGAAAAAGTCTGAAAAAGTGGAATATGATTCAATTAAGGATGCATTCAAATTCCTGTCTGCATCCAACAGGAATACTGAATATGCAAATGCAGGACAGGGAATAGATACAGCCCTGAATAAAAGGATTTGTGGCTCACAGGATAAATGTGGACTAATGTCAAGCTGCTGCAGAAATAAAAAAGTCATATGCTGTAGTGGGATGTGGAAAGAGAAGAACCTGCACATCTGGTATTTAGCATAGATACAGACAGGATGAGATATCAGTCTTAAAATACAGGAAAAGCTGCTGCTGAGTTCGGTAATTAAGACATGGCAGGCTTAAACTGCAGCAAAGTAGACGTCAGTAAAGGCAGAACTTTCCAATGCAAGGATACATTTTGCATCAGTTGCTTCAGGATGATACACAGAATACTCACTGGAACTTTTAAAGTACTTATTAACCAAATATGTGGTACAGGTACCATACCATCACAACTTTGGAAGAAAATGGACTATGTGACCTCCTTAGGCTTCTCTGGTATGTCAATGTGTGTAACAGCATTATCTCATTATCAGGATAGTGCTTGATAAGAGGCAGGAAGAAAGGTAACACATTTTTGGAGTACATTTACTTTATTTTACTATTACCCAAATATCTATTAATGCCAATTTCTAACATTCCAGTATTAAAAGCTTACAATAACACTTAAGGAAATTGTCATAAAGACACACAGAGTGACCTCCATGATACCTATCAGCCTCTGGTTCCAGAACTGCAGGGCCATCCTCAGCTGAAGGAGGATGCTTTAAGGTTCCCCTTCCCCCATCAACATTTTTATTCTCTCTTACTACTTCCTCTAACTGTGGAAAACTTCCTACAGATGATGCCTTCAGTCCTCTTGAACATGACACACAGTTAGTTGTTCAATCTGCCCAGGGCAGGTGGTAAGTTGTCATCAGGACCACTTGTTTTAAATTGTGCACCCAGGACTATGGTGATTGAAGAGAAAAAAAAATTGCTGTTTAATTAGAGCTGGATTCCTACACAATTACTTTTGCATCATTTATTTGCTTTATTCAAATATCAAGGCCCATGATTTAAAGTCTTTGAGCCAGAGGTTCCACTTACTGTTTAATTAATGTCTTGTACATGTCATGTACATGTTTTTTCTCTATATGAAGGTGGATGTGGTTTCTCTTCAGTACTTTCTCCCCTGTATTTCACTTGCCCAGTGTGTCAAACAATTAAAATGACTTCAGGTCAAGTGCTTGGCAAGAAACACGAGTAGAGCTCTCATTCTGGAAACAGCCCTAAACAGCAAAGCTTGATTAATTGATTAATGTTTGATTTCCAGTTAAACATTTAATAAATTTTATCTTTTATGCTATGTTATGCACAATATGTGGCATATAAAAGCAGCCAGCTGGTTAAGATTCACACTGTGCAGTTCAGCATATTGGCCAACCAGTCAGTGTGCAAATGATGCAAGCTGCCAAGCTATCTGCAAGGAAGGGCCAGTGCAGGAGGGAAAAAAAAGGGGCATGGTAAGAGAAAAAGGTGGAGGAGTAGTAGCAACGATGGTAGAGAAAGGAAGTGTTTTAGGAACCTGAGCAGGGGGTTGCAACCATTGTTTATCAGGTGAAGCGTTTAAATATTGAACCCATTTGTTTTAAGTTCATTGCTGCTTTTTTACCGTATGATTTTGCTTAGTGCATCATATATCAGCTGTTGTTGCTCCATATGAAGACAGAGGCTGGAGCCAAGATAAAACAATTATAGTTACCAATTAATTGCTGGGCAAGGTGAGCTGAGCTACAGGTTAGATGACAGCATCTGATCATCTTGGGGAAGCTGCTCTCCTTGGAGTAATATTAGTCCTCGTAAAATCCATGGTTAAGTGCTTAGTAACAGGGAGGACATACTTACCTGTTCTGAAGCTTTATAAACAAAAACGAAGTGCTTCCACCTGTACCACTAGTAATTACTTAAGTATAGAGACCAGTAAAGTACAGCATTTTTTCCTATAAAATGTAACTTTATTAATATAGCCCTTTTTATATATTGGTATTTGCTTGATATAAGCACTTTCATTTTTTATGGGTAGTTTTATATCTTCTGCCTTTTTATAACTGGTGTATTCTGATGGTTCTCTCTCAACTTGCCACCATTCCTTCAAATTTCAGCCCCATAAGTCTTGACTGAAGAATATTTCTCCAGCTGAAAGTAATTTTAATCTGAAATGGCTACAAACTAGAGAGGGGCAGAATTAGACTAGACATAAGGAGGAATGTCTTCATTATGAGAGTGGTGAGGCACTGAAACAGGTTGCCCAGGGAAGCTGCGGATGACCCATCCCTGGAGGTGTTCAAGGCCAGGTTGTATGGGGCCTTGGGCAGCCTGATCTGGTGGGACGCATCCTTGTCTATCAGAGGTGGGTTAGAACTGGATGATCTTTAAGGCCCCTTCCAACCCACACTGTTCTATGATTTTATAATTCTACCATTCCATCATTCTATCATTCTATGAAATGTACAGAGAAAAACATTATCTTTTTGACTCCCCAGTGAAAGTCTGTCAGCATCAGGTGCCCTTAACACTAGTATTTCTATGACTTCATTACACAAATAAAGTCTACAAATTAAGCGTGATAAACACCTGAAATGAGCAGATTTGTTCCATCTTCCCTTGATGGCTCCTGTGCTTGAGAAATCAAGTGCATGGGCAGGGAGAAGCCATGCTGTGCTTCTGTTCATCTCCTGGATGCAGTGATGAGGTCACAGGGACCTGAAGCTTTGGAATGAATTTCCCCCTCCCACCACAGGGATGAGTCTGACTGGGCACATTGAGGCTGGGGTTGTAAGAAGAGATGTGAGCAATGGGTATAAATAGGAGACACAGATAATAAAGATGCTAATAATGAACAGCACTATTCAAAATGGGATAAGGTCTGGGGTGTTTGGGTGCAGTGTTAACAAATTTTCTGTCCTCTTCTTTTTCCCTTTAAGTACCTTTCAGATAGCACTTCACTGGAATCCTAAGTAGACTCCATGGTGTCATCATGGACTGATGTCTATTGAAAATTATCTGCTTGGTAATGATTATTCTGTGCTCACTGTAGTAACACTAATAAAAATTATTTAATTGCCTTTAATATGGATGGTGCAAGCACTTAACACAGTTAGGGTTAGCACACATGAGAAAAAAACTTCGAAATTCATTCACAGATATCTCCTCTCTATACCACCTGTGTTCTTACAGCAAGCCTTCTAAAGCTCATGTTGTCCATTTAAATTACACTCAGATGAACACATTTTAAACTCCACAAGAAAGATGGCTTTTGTGATGCTATATTGATGTGCACAACGAGGTGTGAAATTAGCTGTGATAAGTAACACTCTTTCTTTCCAAGAGACTTTAATTGCTTTATTCTCTCACATTACTGGGACTACTCTGCCTGTAGGTAGGTGTGTAAATGCACATCAATTTGTTACTGTCTCGCCATGTCCAGATGATACATATGGAAGTGGAGAGGATGTCCACACAGTCTTTGCTACAACCACTCCCATTGCTTTAAACTGGGAGTGAGGAAAAAAGTCCCATTACATTTGAGACTGATTCAATCACCCTAGCTTGTTGAAACATTCTGTTGTTGATTCTTCATTTCATTTTCCTTCCCTTGCTCATTATCTCAGGTATATCCCTCCATTCCCCTTTACTAAATCACCCTTTATTTTATGTGAACAGTCATTTCACCTATGGTAGAAGGACCTTTCTTCATGACTTTGACAAATACCTTACACATTTTAAAATGTGGATGAACTGATCAATAACCTGGTGGGCTGACATGTCTTTCTCTGATGACAGTATCAGTGAGCTTAGGTTACTGATTTGGACCAGATTTTAACATTGCAAAGTGTGTGCTTTGACCTGAAAATTTATGCCTTGGTAGAACACAAACAAGGCTCACAGCAGGCAAGCAGTTTATTTTTTATGGCTTGAGCCTTCATAATTTCCCTTCAGTAATCTGAAAGGGGTTTGTCAGGTAGCAGTAAAATGGAAAGGAACTTATATATAAAAAAACCAAAGCTAGTTTGAAATAAATAATAGATGTGGCTATTCTCTTTTTAAAACCAAACCTAACCCTGCTGGGAGATGCTTCTTTCCTGGGACTGTAGAGGGCATGATCAGTTCAGGCTTTTAGCTTCCTTGCAACATTCTCTTCCAGTGACTGAAGTGATTCTTCTAGTATGACTGAGAGTATTTGTACAGGCTTCTTGTTCCTTCAGGGCTAACCCTTATACCAGCCAAAAACAGAGAGTGAGAAGACCTCTGGTGTTAGAAGTGTAGGTTTTAGGGAAATTTATGCATAGGAAATTTAAGTGTATTTGATACGTAACTGCTCCTTAGTTCTTTATAGATTCAGCACAGTGAAGTCACATCTTGTTAATTATGGAGGACATGTTCAATAATAGCAGATTCTCCTTGTGGCAAAGCATGCTGTGTCAAGATCCATAGCCTTCTGCTGTGAAAAGTACATGGGAGATGCATCATGAGCTGTTTTGCATCTGCCCACATATTGAGTTGGCTGCAGGTTTTTTATCAGTGCAAAAGCAATTAGATACTACTGCCTTGTGGATGAAGATAAAGTAACTTGCTAACTTACTCATTTTGTCAAATACAGTTTCACAGCCACAAGAGTGCAGCTCTGTCAGGTACCATCTACCTACATGGGCTGGGACCAGAGACTGAATGGGCTTCCTTTCCTTCTGCCTGTGTCTGTTTATGTATTCAGTTAAATCTAAAGCTGCTGCTTCCCCTGCTGATACTGAGCTTGTGTGTCCACTCCTTGCCTTGTTGTATGGTGGAAGGTGAAGGTGGCCAGCTGCCTTTTCCTCTCACCATGCTGCTCACCAAGGCAGATTTTTACCTGTGCAGCCTTTTCCTCCAGCATCAGCACTGGCAAACGGAGGACAGAGTGAGATGTGCACTGCAAGATGCATGTGCATTCAGAGGTCTGCAGGGCAAAGGCACTTGAATGAGCAGTTCTGGGGAGAAAACCTGAACCTGGTGTAGACCTGGGGTCATTGCAGTGAGACCTACAGGATTTCCCTCATCCCTAAAAATTTTCTGTGTCCAGTACTTGTTTAGTTTAGGTAAGTGTTTATGTTATTTGTGCATTCACCACATTGCTGACTGTAGCCTTTAAAACTCTGCTTTAGCCTGGGCTTCCCTGTCTGGGAACTGCAAGACAATAGGGAATAACTGGTATGCTTCCACAAAATGTACCAGGATTTAGGAATCATTCAGTGACACAGTCCCTAAGCAATCTTGACCTGGTGGGAGCTACTGATTTCCTGCTTTCACCTCTTTTTTTTTAGGACATGCAGCCACAAAGTAGCAGGATGCTGCACGTGCTTGTGTCTGTAATTCCCAGTACAGCCTGCTCATGCAGATTTGGTGAGTGTGTATTTCAGTTAGAATTACAGATGCTGTGTTTTCTGATTATGAATTTCTACAAGACTGGAGAAAGGTAACAAATTATTTATCACCAGACATTCCTGCTTACAATCCTTTGGCTTCTGCTGCATTGCTGTTAAAATTTTAACATGTTTTGTTTGAGAAGGGACTTCATATTAAGAAATTTGTCATCTGAAAGCAAAGCCTGTCTGCGCACATTTTGTACAGAGGGATTTCAGCTGTCCAAACACTCTTCTGAGCAGGCTTCTTTTCCAGGGAGGTTTTACAACATCACTGTAGAGATTCCTGAGAAATAACACATCACTTCTCTTGAAAAAAAAACAAACACCACTTTATTGTTTAGCGTATTTTTTATTCTTAACTGCTGAAAATGTGGCCATGTAAGGGCTGCATACTGAAAATTAGTAATACAGGTTCTTGTGCAGACCTACATAGATTTCTAGATAGGGGAAGAAGTCTCAGCCCAGCCCTAGTTCCCTCCTAAGGCAAAGAAAGAACTTTTTAATTATGAGTTTTCATGCACTCCTATTTTACATCTTTGCTGGATTTCTGCTTAACTTGTGGGGAAAGACAATTCCTACTAGAACTGCATAGGCAAAAATTTTTGTCTGAAATTACAGTGTATTTGATATCAGTTGTTTACTGGGATAGGGCTGCACCTCAGGTATGCTTCCTCTTGTGTTTTGTTACTCAAAATCATGCAGCAGCTTCTACAGTAGCAACTTGGTCGCACACACCAGGACAACTTTGTTCAGACCATTCCTCAAGGAAGTGTGGAATTGGTTACTCTAGTACAGGGAAATGGTATTTTGCATGACTGCTCAAACCCGTAGGTAGACAAGTGAAAGGGAAAAAGCACTGCACCTCCATTTCTGTGAAATAACTTGGACGTGGATGCCTATACCATGAGCACTCAGTTAGGGAGACAATGTCTGTCTTGCTGGATTGGGTTGATCTCTTCTTAGTGAGCCGACCTTATGCTTTAATTTGGTGCATATGTGTCTTTAGTTGCAGGTCTTGGTACAGACAACCTAAACTGCTTCTGACCCATGACTGTTCTGAAAGAGGAACAGTGCAGTTATATTTGTGGATGCCAAGCCCAAATTAATCATCTCTGCTGAGTCTGGCCTAAGTATTTTTGTCTGGAAGAAGGGTAACATTGTTCCCATTTTTAAAAAGTGTAAAAAAGATGACCCTGGGGACTACTGACCTGTCAACCTCACCTCTGTGCCTAGGAAGATCATAGAACAGACCCTCCTAGAATCTACACTAAAGCACATGTAGTATGGGGAGGTAATTCATGGCAGCCAGCATGGCTTCACCAAGGGAAAGTCCTATTTGGCCAACCTAATAGCTTTCTATGGTGGGGTAACCACATCAGGGTACATGGGAAAACCAGCAGATGTGATCTATTTGGACTTCTGCAAAGCCTTTGACAAGGTTCCCCACAATATCTTCCTCTCTAAATTGGAGAGATATGGATTTGATGAGTGAACTGTTAGGTAGATAAGAAATTGATCGGATGTTCATATTCAGAGAGCAGTGGTCAACAGCTTAATGTCCAGATGGAGATCCATGACAAGTGGTGTCCCTCAGGGGTCTGTACTGGGACCAGAGCAGTTTAATGTCTTCATCAATGATATTATCAGTGAGATCAAGTGCACCCTCAGCAAATTTGCAGATGACACCAAGCTGAGTGGTGTAGTTGCCATACTGGAAGGATGGGGTGTCATCCAGAGGGAGCTGGACAAGCTGGAGAAGTAGGGCTGTGTGAATCTCATGAAGTTCAACAAGGCTAAGTGCAAGGTCCTATACTTGGGTTGGGGCAATCCATGGTTTCAGTACAGGATGGGGAATGATGTGATTGAGAGCTGCCCTGCAGAGAAGGACTCGGAGGTGCTGGTTGATGAGAAGCTTGACATGAGTTGGCAATGTGCACTCACAGCCCAGAAAGGCAACCATATCCAGAGCTGCATCAAAAGCATCGTGGCCAGCAGGTCGAGGGAAGTGATTCTGCCCCTCTATTCCTCTCTTGTGAGACCCCATCTAGAGTATTGTGTCCAGTTCTGGAATCTTCACATACGAAGGATATGGAACTGTTGGAACAGGTCCAGAGGAGGGTTACAAAGATGATCAGAGAGCTGGAGCACCTTCCATACAAGGACAGGCTGAGAGAGTTGGGGTTATTCAGCCTGGAGAAGAGAAGGCTCCGAGGAAACCTTATAGTGGCCTTCCAGTACCTGAAGGGGGCTTACAAGAAAGCTGGAGAGGGACATTTTACAAAGGCATGTTGTGATAGGATGGGGGGGAATGGCTATAAATTGGAGAGGGGAAGATTTATACTAGAAATAAGGAGGAAATTCTTCAAAATAAGGGTGGTGAGGCACTGGCACAGGTTGCCCGGAGAAGTTGTGGGTGCCTCCTTCCTGGAAATGTGCAAGGCAAGGCTGAATGGAGCCTTTAGCAATCTGATCTAATACTAGGGATGTGTCCCTGTCCAAGGCAGGGGAGTTGGACTTAGAGGTTCTTTAAGGTCCCTTCTAACTAAAACCATTCTAAGATTCTATGATTTTGTTTTGGGCATAGTGCTGCAAGATCTGACTTCCTTGCTTCCAGACTTAACCTAGGTAACTTCATGTTATCCTGCATGATGTGAAAATACAAGCCTGGAAGGACGTTAGCCATCATCTTGGACACCTCACATTCTCCATGTATGCCGTAGGGCATGTAATTCAGTAGTGCAGATGCCATTCATTTACTCAATCTCACCATTGCAAATGAGGTACAAAGCACTGCTATTCAGATTTGGTCTCATGAAATAAGAGTAGAAAGAGTAGAGAACACGGCTCTAAATTTAGTCTATTTAGAATAACATACCACTGAATATTCCCATCGATTTTCAAAGATGCAATAAAACAGCATGGCAATACTAGTAAATGTCATTAGCTCTTTGAATTAATAGAATTATTGTTGGCAGCCAACAGTAATAGATTAGAACAATTCTTATCTACTGCATTAGAGTAATTCTTGGCAGGGTGAACATAATGAATCTGAGGAGTTTACAACACAACCATCCAACTATAACTTGGAATATAAATTGACAGCCTGTAATAACTTCTTTTTTTGCCTGTTTTCTCTCTATTGAAGGCAGTAAGATTTTTTTCTCTGTCAGAGTGTCATAAGATTTCTGTTTAAACTTTTTTATTGGTTCTCAAAGATTAAGTTGATTGGTTAATGTGATGTAAAAAACCCAGTTTCTAACATGGGACATTTTCAAACTATGTAATTCACCTGAAATCATGTCAGTTTTTAGGCAGATAGACTCTAAATTGTCATTACACATATATACTAAGTCATGCCATCTTAACTAGGCTATGGATATTGAAGTACTGATCCAGTTCTATAGCACCTTTAATCATAGAATCATAGAATAGTTTGGGTTGGAACGGGCCTTAAAGATCGCCTAGTTCCAACCACCCTCTGATAGGTGGGGATGAGTCCGACAAGATCAGGCTGCTCAGGGTCTCATCCAGCCTGCGTTTGAACACCTCCAGGGATGGGGCAGCCACAGCTTCTCTGAGCAACCTATTCCAGTGCCTCACCACTCTCATGAAGAAATTGCTTCTTATGTCTAAATCTGCCCTTCTCCAGTCTATACTTGTTCCCCCTTGTCCTATCACCNGACACCGCTAGTCACAGATCTCCAACTGTACATGGAGCCATTGACCACTACTCTTTGAATACAATCATCAAACCAGTTTCTTATCTACAGTACCAACCACCCATCAAATCCATATCTCTCCAGTTTAGAGAGGGGGATTTTGTGGGGGGCTGTGTCAAAAGCTTTGTAGAAGTCTAGATAGATCACATCCATCAGTTTACCCATGTCCACTGCTGTGGTGCAGATCCTTAACAACCTCACTTTTGACGTCCTTGATGGCTGTCTGTATAGTTTCTTATTCTCACCTAGTGTTTCTCAGCCTGACTCACCATTTTGTCTTAGCAATTATTTAAATAACTATGGACATCCAATCTTTTTTGGGAGTGATTTTTTCCAAAGATATTATTTTCAAAGGTGTTGCTTGCAGAGCTCTCTGCAATACGCTCATAGTTCTCCTATTATTGTCAATTACTGTATTCTTACAGTTGCAAATAGCTGTTGTGGAAGGCAAGGGATAGATTAATGGGTTTTAAGAGTATTTGAGTATTTTTTCCGATGGATTTTTGTACCCAGAGGGTCTGCCAGCAGGAAACACTGAGTGAAGAAGGCTTCAGAGGATCCTACAAGAGAACTAATAATACCCATTTCAAAACCTGGGATGCCATGCTAAAGAAACAGTGGCTGTCTCAGATACAGGAAGAGTAGTTTATAAAACCTGCAGGATAAAACCTGAATTTCTGCACTACACTACATTTTCATTTACTATTTAGACTGCAGTAGGAATATATTACTTTTTCCCATGAAACACTGCAAAGGGAGTTAGAAATCAAGCCATAATATTTTGATTAGGTAGAAACTGAATCACAGTATTTTGATTACAGTCACTCTTATACTTTAAAGCTTGTGTCTGTATGTACAAATACAAAGCAAAGAGTAAAATTCATAACACTGCTTAATATCATACACAGTTGTTGGTACTGTCTGTTTAAAAAACATTTTCTAGAACAAGGAGGCTCTAGAGTAGTGAATTTGGTTTTCTTCCAAAACTAATACCTTCTGTTCACAATCATGATGGAATACTGCAGAGCTGATTTTCATCTTTGAGAAGATTTTTATGAATTTTGCTATAGACTGAAGCAATGATTTAGATTATTCCATCCCATTCCATTTTCCAATGCAAACAAGTCCCTAGCAAAAGCTAAGCCTTTCTTTTTTTGACATTTATGATAATGTTAATCACTAAATAAATAAAAGAATTTACAAAGCATCAGAGTGGTGTTTTCCCCACCACACTTCTGCTCAGTCTCCGGGCTATGCAGCTATATGAGCAGAACACTTAAGCACTAGCTTATAAAACACTGATTCTGGCTTTCATTTGCTAATGCAACAAGGGATGGGAGCGATGGGTAGAAGCCATGGGACAGCAGAGTGTAGAGAAGGGGAACATTTTGGCCATCCTTTCCTGTTCAGCTAAACATAGACAGCACAACATATCATAGAGCAAAAATGACTTGAGTAAGGAAAGAAAACTAACTTAAATAAGACCTTTTTTTTAACAGAAAAGAATCCTACATTTTGTATTCCTCTTTAGATTACCTTGTGCTTCCACATGCACACATAAGTAAGAGGTTTGTATTTAGTTTTTAACATTACATCTTCTCTGAGATTTCTTTGTTTGGAAAACATCATTCCCATGAATGAAAAATGTAATTAATTAAAAAAAATGCAATTGTACTATGATAGAGTGTATACAATACATTGTCCAGTATTTGTATTCCATTCTGGCATGCTCTAGGTATATTATTATTATACAATTTATGCACATTTTCCGTTGATCATTTCTGAAACACATTTCACTGATCCTCTGGTATGCTTTTATCATTTGACCCTGTGAATGCAATTCTGAATAAGACTGTCTGGGTGTATCAAGATCTTAAAGAAACTAAGAAACTGCCTGTGTCTGTTATATCAGTCCTTGCTAAGGTGAGAAACATATTCTTGCTTGATGTTTATAATTCATGTACTAAACACATACTCCTTACCTTCACAAAACTCAGAAACATGCTGGAAAGAAGACTGTTTTTCTGGTTTTTACTCTTTCTCATTTTAAGTACTATTGTTGATCTGGGCCCAAGCTATGCTTCTCCATCTCTACTGAAGGCTCCCTCATTATGTGCTTTCCTTGCTCCCAATGCCATTTTAAAAGGTCACAGTTTTCTCTCTGGAACTAGATAAAAAGCATCGAATGCCATCCAAAGTGCCTTTCAAAGGCAATGTGAACATATACCTAGGAAGCCGCAAGGTAGTCAAGCACGCATTTCTAGACTGCATAAGGCCAATCTTTGCACAGGGTGGTACTTGGAGTGACAATGTGCTTTTAACTTGAAAATAAGTAAAATGGTCATTGAATTTAAGGGTATCTGTTGGAATACTGAAGGACTTTCTTTTGGAAAACGGCCATTTGAACAATCCAGCCTGTGAGTTGACGCACTGAGGAGAAGCAGGCCAAGGACGACTGAGGAACGGTGCCCATGAGAAAATTAAGGGAGTACAAGAATGGATAACTCCTTGATGTTGATAAGAGATACTTTGGACCTGTGTATACGTGGTGTATGTGCAAAGCTGTACTACCTAGCAATTATTCTTGCTGAAGATACTAACCAATCAGACAATCAGTGTATTTGCATGGACACATGATATTAACCAATGCTAAAGAGAAGATTTACATGCTGGTTGTGTGTACTATCGCCTTTTCTATAAAAGCTTCTGATGCTCTATAGTAAACTGAACATTCGCTGATCATATTGATCTCTGCGTTTGCTTCCTGATCTCCTGTCAACAGATACCATATTAAAGAAAAACCTGAAGGAAAAAAGGATTATGGTATGTAAAACAAAGAATACCAAATGACTTAACCTGATGTGAAAGGAGCACGTATTAGGAAATGTGATATAAAGTCTTGAAGTGGATATAGCAGAAAAACAGTCCTGGACACATGGGAAACACCTGACTGAGATATGGAAGGATCGTTAACAATGATCTGACTTAACTCCTGCCATCTTTCACACTAGCTCGGAGTAAGCCCAGAAAATACACAGTGCAGGGTAGGGTTCTCCTCACTCAGTGGACAGAGTAGATAGGATAACTTCTCTCATTTCACACTGATTTCTACACTTTCTCCTGAACAAATGTGAGCTTTTGTCATGGATCTAAATATCCTGTCCTTGCCCAGGTGTTGTTACTCATTCAGTAACTTTATGCAGCTAATGTCAGTCAGCTGACCTAGTTATCCAAGGACTTCTTGCCAAATGCATGAAAATTTCCAGTTGGTACAGGCTGGCCATATTACCTTCGGTTGCCTTTGGCTGGTCTTTATGGTGGAGACACAGACAAGAGAATGAGTCTGAGGAGCAATTTTATCCACCAAATCACACCTAATATTTGTAGGTTGTGTAAGTGGTCTGGTAATGCTTGACTTACGAGGCTAAGGATTTTTCAGGGAAAAAGTGCTTCTTGTTTTGAATTTAAGGAGTCACAGATTATAAACCAAGGAAAAAAAAACCTTTGTCAAGGACTTCATAGTACCTAACTTTATCTTCCTCATCTTGAAGAAATATCTGCATAGACTTTGTATGATTACATTAAGTAGAGCACAATGGGGACCCTTTACCAAGTTATTTAAAGGAGGGAGGGAAACTTCTCTTTAGCACTTTAAGCAACCTGCATTACCTCCTGGTGAGTATACTGATAGCAACTGAGGATATTTGGTACTACCATGCTCAGTTCTCATTACAGTGTATCAGTGGCAATGTTTTGGAACCAAAGTACTTTCCCTGCTGATCCACTAAGCAACTAAAACTGATTATCCACCTTCTTGTGCCTCCTAGGCATGACTAACTTTAAGAGTGCAACTTATCCAAGAGGCCAAAGGGCCAAATCTGCTGAAACTACAATGCAGAGTTTCTGTGGACAATTTTTTTTTCTTTAAGAGCACACTGGCCATGGTTTTGACAGAGAACCCAACAAACCAAGTGTCCATTCTAGAAATGCATATGGCAAGTCTGGAAAGCCTTTTTCCACTTACAAGCCTCACACTTTGCATGAAGGCTATAGTTTATAGGGTGCATTAAAATGCTTCTGCAAATACCTAAAGGAAAGTCTTTTCCACATAAGGGAATTTTTGCTTATGCTAACTGCCTTGGTAAATATGCAAGACAAAAGCCATAAATTGTACAAGTCTCTGTTGTTTCTTCCTCCCCAAATACCACCCTAGCAATTTCTTGCAAAAGACAATACAACCATGGAGAGATATATATGAAAATCTGCCCACTTTAATGATAAGTAGAGCCCTCTGCTGTTGCATGCCATTGTCATGTCCAAAATCTAAGCAAATAATGATCTGAAATTTAATGTGATTAAATAGCCTGTTTACAGAATAGTCATGCATGTTACTTACCTGTTCTGTGACTTACAAGAAATAGACATCTAGTGGCATCAAAGAGTGAACAGTAAGAAAGTTTTGTATTTTGACATGCCTGATACCTCTGACAAATTGGTAACATTATTGTCTTCTCCTGTGGAGCCGTTCTGCAAACAATATATTCTTAAATATTAAAGAGAATATGCAAGCTAAATAAATAATGAATACAAAAAGTTTTCCCGAGCCAGCCCAGAACCATGCATATTTTGAAAGCTAATGCTGACAGAGGATGCATGATGTTATGACATATTCAGAAACTTCTTTTTATTCTTACATTCACTCTATGTTCATCTGGATGCCTACTGTACTGGGCAGACTCAACTACTCTGACTCAAGCTATTCACAGTTGGCTTTTGATATATCACAATATGTCATTCAGTAATTCCACTGAGGGAAATGTAATTACCATGCAGCATCTTATGCTGTCTTGGAATTTCTCACCAGGTGAGTAAAAAATAAGTTCCTGTCAGTACTGCAGGAATATTGTTGAAGAGATGTAGGAATGGACCAACTGGGTCATAAGTCACGATGCTATGTTGAAATTACTGGTCACAGTGGACGTATTCTCCATTAGTTCATATAATGCACTGAATTCTTGTAATATCCCTATAAGGCAGGAATCATAGCAGAAGAGGAACTGAGGCCCAGAGGAACTGTTGTGGGTCCACAGTCATGCAGAAAAAAAAAAAAATCCATGTAAGGAACAGAAATTGAGCCTTTGGTTCCACCTAGGATCTTTCCCTTAAGACTGTTTTCATTTCTATAGTGCAACAATACATAAACATTGTAGGCACTGATCCACTGAACAGAGGGAAATCTAAGGCTACTGCACTGGCCTCTGAAGAATTTCTGAGCCTGTCCCAACCCAGCTGAATCACTGCTGCTTCCTCTGAAATTAGGACCTCCCCTCATAGCTTTGTTCTGCTGTTACAACTGTCACAATTGCCAGGAGGAAGAAGCATTAACACAAACACCCTTCCCCATTTTTATCAGAAGAGTCAAAGCTCCTATTGTAGACCTATTTTGATATTTTAATTTAAAGACAAATATACAAATAAAATTGAAGGTAGTTGATCACTTATACCTACAGAGAAAAGAAGAGATTCTGACTTGTGACTTTTAAAGCTCGTATGTCATTCTGATATTGTAGCTGTGGCTGTGAATAATAAAAAATAAGATGCATAGGTAGTTGTTCACATTCATTTTGTTTCGCTGGACGTGGCTTAGTGTAGACTAAGCAGACTGAGATCTCAGATTACTGCTGTAAAGTCTGATAACTTCTTATACCAACAATTAGACATTAGTTTAGGATGGATGTATACCACAGCAGGAAAATTGTAAAAAAAATGCTGCAAGGGCAACAAAGTTGTCTGCAAGTCAGGACTCTGAAATGACAGAGAATATATTCCTGGGAAGATAACAGCCTTCTTTTTTTTCTCACTTGCTCATTTTCATTTGATTTTCATTTGTTTGCATTTTGCTATTGAGATCTTCTCAGAAGCTTTAGCATAGAAATAAAGCATTTTGAAAAGTGTTTCCTTGATCTCTGTGTGCCTTCAAGATAGCTCAGTTTGTCTTGAGTTTACAAATGTTACAGGCAATATTTTTGCATGAAAATACAGTTACTGCAGGAAAGTATAATCGGCTTGGGTAAGGTTGGTTTGATTCATTACTGATGCATCCTGATGGATTTCAATGGAACCTAACCAGAGGACAATGTGGGCTGAACACCTGTATGCTCTGCATATTCTGGAAGAGCCCTCTGACCAATATTCAGTGAAAGAACAGCTAATAAATGGAATGAACTTTTTCCCTCTCTGCTTTTAAAGATATTTTTCTTCTACAGAATTTATATAGAAGATGTCTCAAGAGCACATGGATATAGCTAAATAGTAGCTAATTAAAGTATTGCAAACAAAGTCCATTGATTCCAAGTTGTGTTTTGCTTACTATTGCCTAAAGTTTGTCCATCTTCCTGGTCCAGAGTTCTTGAATATTGTGAGATGTTGCGGTGATCACTTCTGTACCTGGAAGTCACATGAAATACTGGAATACTGACTTCCTGTTTGCTTGGACTAGTAAGTGCAAAATTATGCAACCTAGTGAGTTTACTGGATTCATAATGTTTTAAGTACACAGCTCCATATTTTTGATCACTTTCCACAATATTGTGCTGAGCTGTCCATCACTGTAATCATTTAGATAACACAAAACTCCACAACAACTAAGGAATGTAGATCTACATGCTTTAGCTCAAGTTCCCTTTTAGCACCACAAACATCTTTGGAAACAGAGCAAACCCAAAACTTATAAAAAATGTCAACTGCAGTGCAAGAGGTTCTATGTAGCCTTATAAAAACTAACCTAAACCACAGTATCTGTTTTAAATATGGTGAAAAAAATTAGCCATCTGTCATGACAGCAGCTTGACCTGATAGGCACTGCAGAGTAGCAGTGAGATCAGTGAAGTCCCTGCTGAGTTCTCTCCTGCTGAGACAAGTGCTGATGTTGCTCCCTGGAACAACAGCTTCTTGTCAGCAGCTCCTTATGCACCTTTTCTCTATGATCTGGAGTACCAGTGTTGCCTGTATTTCTGAATAAAAGCTGTGCAAAAGTCATTGAAACCATCAGATCCTGCAATAAACCCATGTAATAAGCTAGCCTGGATAATATATGTCTGAATCATCTGCTTATTAACAGTTAACTTTTTTTTAATAAAAAAAGTATTTGTTTCCAATAGAATAGTAGCTTAATAGCTATCCTGCTGTGAGACGAGTATAGATATAAGCAGGGGTATTTCCTCAAGAGATAAGGTAACTTGTAAATCAATTTAAAAATTGAAGCCAATTTTTTCTTTCCTTTTGAGAAAGAAAAACAACTTTTAAATTGGACGGCTTAATGAGAAGTGTTCCTGATGGTGCCTTGTTCTGTGTTACCATTCGAGAGAAGGAGTTGACCTACCATTTAAATTGCTTCTGCCTTCTGCAGATGTGAGAAGCAAACACCTGACACTGAGAACACTACTGACTGCTCTTTGACAGTGTTACAGTCTCTCTTAATAAGAAGCTGAAGAATTAATATTCCTTTGTCCTAGTTTAGCATGTAGTTGGCAGCTAAACAATAGGCAGACACTTTCTCACCTCCGCACAGCTTGAGGGATGCATTGGAAAAGAAGACCCAAGAATTGAAATAAAGAGTTTTAATAAAACATTAATAAAATGTAAAGATTAAAGATAATACTAAATGATGATGATGATGATGATAATGTTGAAGAAATATGAAAAATATGCAAAATGATACTTAGCTGTACCGGTCAGCAGTTGTGTAATGTGTGCTCCCACCAGTGACCAGTCACTGGTGGACACAGTGAGCACAGCAATTCCAGCAGGTGCAGAGGTTATAGCCAGCACAGAGATCACTGGACACTGGGAGCAGGAGTGCCAGGAGCAAGGGACTGTGGAAAGCAGGAGACTGCCAAGAGCAGAGGGGACAAGGGAAAAAAGGAGAAGGCCATCTTCAGAAAACTTCCTGCTTTATACTAAGTGTGATGTTTATTGCATAGAATACTTTGGGAAGTTTGGGTCAGCTGTCTTGTCTTCACTCCTCCCAGCTTAACACATCTGCTTATTTGTAAAACATGAGAAAACAAAAAAAGACCTTGATTTCTATAGTGAAAGCTACGAACACCAGTATTAACGGTTGGACTCAATGATCCGGTCGGTCTCTTCCAACCTGGTTGTTCTATGATTCTTTGATTTTTCAGCATTCTTCCCAAAATCTAGAGAAACAGCAGCTGCTGAGAAGAAAGTTAATTCTATCCCAGCTGAGCATAAAACTGCTAAACTCAATATGTGTTATCAACATTCTTCCCACACTAAACTAAAATGCTGTAGCTACTGGGAAGTGCAGCTACTGAGAAAAAAATTGACTCTATCCCAGCTGAAATGAGGACACCTTTAAAAAGTAATTTACAGTATGTATCTATGTCTGTTCTTTGTCTAACTGGAGTGCCTGCAGGTACTCTGAAGGCACTAAAATAAAGTAAAAGAAAAAAATTTAAATCCATAGTGTTTCGAGTAGGCAGTGCATCAGTACTTTATGCCTATCACACTGCAGAATGTCCAGAGGTGAGCAGTGCAGTATTGTGTTATTTGTGAGAATATTCTTGACTCATGCTATTTGTCTCATCTCTTGCCTACTCCTCTTCTAGGAGCATCCCTGTTCCAGTAAGAGACTGTGGAGAAGACAGTGGCTGGACATAGGCCATATTTCCCTACTTTATCCATGGCAGTGGTATTTCCCTGGTGCAATCTAAAGGGCAGAACAGTGTAAACTGCATTTAGGATTTTAAGGTGCTGGGAGGGGAAAAACAGTGAATGATGAAATGTCCACTGGGGTGAGACACTGCAGAACAATGAAGAAATTTTAATTTCGTATTTGAAATTGGCTCACTGAATTGGTTGAGTGCAAAAATCTATTCAAAGAGCAACTTTCTCTGATAGACCATACCGATGAGAAGAGTCATGATGAATGCTGTGAGTTGGATGGTTACTACTTTGTTATGTTTGTGTTTATACTTCCCTGAAATATGCTGCTACTCCTTGTCATCTGCTCTCTGCTTAATCTTTTTTTTCTACTAGGAATAATTAAGAAAGAATGTGTTATCTGGAAAATAAATATTCCTAAAGATTTCGGAAATTCATACCCTTGGTGTTCTTCTGGAAAACAAACTCATTTCCATTGACAGTAGGAGCTAAAAAGTCCTCATTCAGGATTCATTTCCAATTGACACCACAATGACACTCTATTTGCTCCCTATTAGTTTAGAAATCCATGGGGCATTTAACAAGCTGTGAAGTCTGTCATTGCAGATTTGATTCCCAGCATGTTATTGATGTTTTGCAGAGTACTTTTTCCCCCCCTAGGTGGTCCTGGAGCAGTGCTTAAAATAAACCCAGAATTTAGAGGTGGCTTTTAATCCCATGTTCTGTTTCCTGCACGGGAAGCCAGTGACAAAACTGCACTGCCTGTGAAATGCAGCACATGAATGAAACCTCTGAATCCCAATAATTTCTATGTTTTGACCAGTGAATGGCTTACAAAACAATCAGTTAAAGAAAGGATGAATCTTCAGGGAAGAACACAGGTTGGGAGGGTATTATTTCAGGATTTGTTATTCTCTCATGCTGAAGAGCAGTAACAAAGAGAACTGTAAAGAAACAAAGATTTAAAACTGGTGTAAACTGGAGAGCTAGAGCGCTCCTGCAAGCTGCTGAGTAAACTGCTGAGCTGGTAAAGTTAATATGCACTTAAATTTACTGGTCTAAGAAATTTTATCCATGAGCATACTCATTGAAACCAGGACTATAAGCATTTAATCTCCTTGGAAGGGAACAGAACCCTCAGTTCTCTGTGGGACAGCCCAGAAGTTCCTGAGATACAAAAACATGAGCATACCTACCTGCAGTTGACTGCTACTCATGTTACTTCAGCTACACTTAAGAATCACTTCAGGTTAAAAAATATGCTGGGTAATTAATTGCACTCCTCTTTTAATATGATTAAGATCCTGAAAAACATTTAGATGCTATGTACCTGTTTCAATAGTTTTAGCCTTGCTATCTCTTCTGTTCTTTCTATAGGCAATTACAAAATACATGACTGAAATTCTTCCACCTCAGCCAAAATGGACTGATGAATTTTAATGGAGACTATTTATGCCAACCTTTAATTAAGTTTGTCAGTCTGAAATCATTACTCTCTGCTTTGAAACTATGCACTCTATAGTGAGCATTTAAAATCTTAAAACTTAATCTTGCTATAGCGTGTATCTCTGTGATAATGCAGATTTCTAGAAGCCACCTTTGTATCTTTTAAATGGCCTTCCCTTTGTTCATAGTGAACAGAAATCACTAAGGATTTACACAAGAAGAGGATGGAACAAACCTCTGTGTGACACAGTTTTGGTCAAAAGTACCCTTTTTAAACTCAAAAGGTCACTGTAAAAGTTGATAGGCAAGAAATCTAATATACGTTCTCCAGCCCATTTAAAACTTCATATAGAACTATTGTTTAAAGAAAGAACTGCATTATCTGGTGTTATTATGATAGATTATTCAATGACTTCCTGGTAAATATATTTGCAGAGGGTTATTCTTTGGTGTAGAAATAATTTCATTTTAATATGCTTTTTGGAGCATTGCCTGTTACAGGCAATATTGTATGTGAGGGAGGAAGAATTCTACAAGCATGGAAGTACATGCCTTGAGATACTGAATTCTTTTTCTAGAAGAGAACAGTGGAGTCTCAAAATGCATTTAAGGATAAAATCTTCTGGTGGCAATCTTGGACTCTTTCATCACCTGCTAGAACCCCTTATAGTTGTACTTTTCAGGCTTATACTGATGCTTTAAAATACAGCACAATTAGATGGATGGGAGATAAGACACCCCAGAGAACTCTTCCAGGGAGCTGCTGTTTGTAAAATGTCAATTAAGAAAACACATCATCTGGGGATACTTCTGAATGATGGCAATCTCTTGATTTGATTTGATTTAATGGTTTCAGCTGTTGTCCCAGAGTACTTGGCATCCTGTGAACATGAACAGAATTCTGGTGCTAGCTTTGGATCTCTACTGTTCCTCCCCTGAGGCTTCGATCTTTTCCTACCACTGGGCAAACTGATGGTGTGACTGTTCCTTCTCTTGGTTGCATAGCTTCTGCTGCAAATCTGTACTGAGCTGCAGTTGGCAGGGAATTTATGAACACAGCCTAGAGGAGTGAAGGGATATTTTTTCAGGTAATACAGTAAAAAGTAAAGCTGATTTAAACAAATAAAAAAAAACCCAAAGATTTTGCAGACACTTGAAGAGTATCTCATATCTCCTTTTGAAGAAAAATGCTTAGTTTGGAAGATTTTGATCTTCTTTCCTTTCCAGAACCAGAGTAAATAGGGAATGCAGTTGGGGAAAATAAAAATGCAAGCTTTTAATTGAACCTTGAACATGCCCCTCCCTGGAGGTATTCAAGACCAGGTTGGATGGGGCCTAGAGCAGCCTGGTCTAGCTGGGAGGTGACCCTGCCCATGGCATTGGGAGTGGAACTAGATGATCTTGAAGGATACTTGCAACCTAAACTGTTCTATGAGTCTATAATTCTAATTAAGCCCTATCCTTGTCCTATAAACACATAAGAAAAAACCCCATATTTCAGGCTCCTGGAAGAACTTAGAATTTAATTTTAAGGTTTTTTTTTCTCTTTTGTAGAAAGTGGGGAATGGATCTTTTGTGCCATTTGTGGGCTGTTCCATTATTAAAGAGTCATTTGGGACCCTGAACATTTCAAAAGGTCTGTGCCACTGAACATGTTAACAGATCACAAACTGGAAGTTTCTAGTTGTCAAAGCACAGCCATGTTGTTTGATGCAGATATACAAAATGGTTGTGCTGGGGAAAACCTTGGATTTTCTCATCCACATAATTGAAGACATATAGCACTGAAGGTATACTCCTTATTTAGTGAAATTCTAAACATCCCAAACTATTTGCTAAAGATTCTACTGAACACAGTGTCATGGGGTGTCACCCCTCTCATTTCACGTGCACCACTACTCATCACTGTGCTATAAGTAATTGTATATTTCAGGTGCCAGACCTGGCTGGAGAAGGGTTTTATAGCATGATTAAGAAAATACGTGGTCCTTTCCTTTGCAGGTAGTCACTTGCTCCCTCCGGTGGAAGAAATTTTTGACAGTTCATCAAAGTAATACCATCGTATGTCAGACTTGCAGTTGTTTTAACATTTGTTTATGACTCCATGGTCAGGAGAAACAAGCAGGTAAGATGCAGTTTACTAAAAACATTTGCTAAAAATTCAACTGACTCTAGAATAATTTTCTATCCTTTGTTGTCTTGCACTCTTCTGTTCATTCCTGGAATTTTTTTTAAAAAACATGGGAAATATGACACTTAGTTTCTTGTCTTCAGAAACATAAATTCCGCACAGGTTATATTATCTTGCTGAACTACAGGTATGTCAGAATGCCATGTGGTGTCAGAGGTAAAATCTAGGCTAAAAGATGAAGTACACAGGTCAGATCAGATCTTGTCAACTCTTGAGAAAAGCTGGAAAGTGAGCATAAGCCACCTGCAATGGCTAGAAATAGAAACAATTGAGGGAGTCAGGAGGTTTGCCCTTGTGGGAAACTGTGAGCTTAACATTAGATAAAGAATGTCAACTTTGCTAGGAATGGTTTTCATAACTAGTTTATTTAAATCTTGAAATAGGGGAAATATTATGTACATCAGGCTAAAAAGAAAGTTTGAAATACAACTTCTGTCAACCCTGAAGCTCATCTCAGGCTACTTGAACTTCTGAAAAATTAAGATATATCCACCTTCTGGATCATATGAAACAACATTTAAGTTATTCCTTTATCCTTTTTGCCTATTTTTTGATTTTGTTGAAGAAGCCCTTATTCATGTAGTCAATTGAAAAATAACCCAGTAAAACATCCCATTATAATGACTCAGTCGTTTAACCTCAAGCTGCCTATTTCTGCATTCATTCCATGTTTCACACTTTAATATAATTATTCCTGTTTGCAATAGACATTGATGAAATGATCTGACCTTATGTATTATTACTTGATTAATTTTTCCATATTAGCTGGAAAAAAAATAAAATCAGTTGCTGAACATTCTTATTAACATTCATTTCAAGTGCTTTTGCATGTCCTTCATGCTCTTTCAGAGAGTTGCTATGTAACAGAAAAGTACTTCTTTCTTCTTCTGCATTAGAGCTGGGCAAATTAATAATTATTGAGTTTTAAGTCTCCTTAAAAGTATCAGTATAATCAGTATGAACATATTCAGGTCAATAAATCTAGACCAAGAACTATTTAATATCATTGTGACTACCCTGATCACTTCTGTTGCCTTGCTGGCTGAGCTGAAGGAGTTTGAATTTTTAGTCCTTTAGGAACCAGACTTAAGGTTAGAAAAATGAAACTTGGCTGCCATAATGCAAAGACGTAAGAGATGATGTTCATAATGCCAATTTGGTTTCCTAGTATAGAGTTTATTTCCTACACTGGTACTCATAACAGTCACCAGAACCTAATTCCATTTTCTCCTTAATATTTTTACAGGTCCTGGGAAGACAAGGCCATCTCTTTGTAGGCTGAACAAGCCCTGCTCCCAGAGGCTTTCCTCACAGAGTGAGTGCTCCAGCCATGATCAGCTTGGTGTCTGTCCATGGACTTGCTTCTGTTCAACAACTTTCTTGCATTGCTGGGATGGGGGGGGGGCGGGGGGGGGAAGGGGAGTGTGGGGGTGAGGAGGGGAGGGGGGCAGCCCAAAACTGGATGTAGTACCTAGATGTGGTCTAGTGAGTCCTAAGTAAAGATAATCAGTTCCCCCAACCTACTGGCTGTGCAGACCTTGAAGAATATGTCTTTCTGTACTGCTGTTTATACAACACAACAAAACTCTAATCTTCTGTTTCAACCTGCACAGTGATATTTGCTCAAAGACTGCTTATTCACTTAGCTTGGTTCTGATGCTCAGACTGTCTGGAACATATTCTGTTGACTTCTGTATTTTTTGAAAGAAATTGAATAGCTAGAATGGTGATAAACAGCAAACATGGAGATCCCCTCAAAAATAAAATACATCAACACTGCTGTGTGGGAAATGACCCTGTGAGTGTTCAAACAGAAAATGCATGAAGCATCCCAGAAGACATACTCTGAAGACGAAGATGACTCTTTCTAGAAGTCATGTACAGGGAGAACACAAGTTTGTTCTTTATTTTTCCATGCTTGAAGAACTGTTCATGTTGACGGGAGCATCATGGAATCAAACGCAGAGATCAATATGATCAACGAGCGTTCACTTTATTGAGTTTAGCTGTTTCTTTATAAATTCCTTTTGGATACATAACTGGGTGCCCACGAGAGTATCTACAGTGTATTATTGGTTAAAGGTAGCTGTCCATAAAGCTATTACTAACATATTATTGGCTAAATAATTGGCACATGTTAAGAAACCAGGTTACACTAAAATTAACTATGTTGATAATTCTCTTTAATTGTTTTTCTTTCAGCTAGTGCTTGTTCCCACCGAACTAGCTCTTGTATTCCTTTCAGTTGGCCTTTGTTTATCTTTCAGCTCTCTCTTTCAAGGCTTTGTTAAAATTGCTCAGTATCAATCAGTCCCACAGCATCCAGGCCTTCTTCTCTGTAAAATGTTCCCACATGTTCACTACTCAAACTGAAAAAATTAAGATACTCTGAATAATACAGAGAGTCTTCAGACAGAAAGGTATTTATAAGCCTCTAAAGTAATATATCTGTAAACTTCTAGTACATCAGAAAGTGTTCTTGGATTAAATTTCTAATGTAAGTTAGCAGCAGCCCTAAACAACCCTAAAGCAAGATAAAAAGGATAAATACTATATTGCTTCCAGGAAAAGTCTATCTAATGACATGTGCAGCAGAGCTTTAAGTACTGTGGGAGACACTTCATTCTCCAAAACAATGATCATCTGCAGTCATGACAGAGTGAGGGATCAAACATGATATGCAGGTCTACTCTGTGCTGCAAACACAACTTCATCATTCAGCATAAGCCATGGTGTCAAAGACAAACCAGAAGATAATGGCTGCATCTATGTCCAATTTCTTGTGTATAATCACACAGGCTAGAGGATTGGGATGGAATATGAGAGGGTAGTATCATGCAAAATTGATGAAAAAAAAAGGATACAAAAAACCCCAAGTAGTGACTTTTAAGAAGTAAGCAATAGATGAATTCCTGTTTCTTTGCAGGATTTGCAGAGGTTTTTGGGTTAAATGTAAGCACCTTGAGTAAAAGTAACTTTGAGTGTAGAGTAGCTAAAGTATTATACATGCTTTCCATGTTATCTTTCTGCTTTTTTTGCTGGGACACAATAACTTTCATTCTGCTATCACGCAAACCAAATATTTACCATCAGGGTAGAATCAGTATGGTGGGTCAGGAACAGTGATCGCAGTATAAAATAATGGGCTATTTCCCCCCTCTTCTTTTTGATGTCTCTTTTAACTGCTCTATAGAAGATTCTTTTTCATGTGGACTAGTTTTGAAAACTTTAGAACATGTACAACTATCCTTTCTCTATTACAAAGTTTTGACTACACGCTCTGTAGGAAATACATTTTAGAGAAAGTTATGTCATGTACCGCATGTGAATTGAGTCCTCTTACTTCTTGACTGTTCCTAGTAGACATAGCAATATGCTGTTTGTTTGCCTGCCCTGAAGCTTGAAGATAGTTACCATGAATCATGCTGTCCACATTTGTTCTTGATGTACAAGCAGCACTTTCTGTTAATCATGTAAAGGCATCAGAGTAAACCAGGCAATTCATGTCACAGCAGCTTAATGGATTAGTTATAACATGGTTCTTAATGAACTCTTTATATTCATTTGAATGTCTTATATACTTCTAAAGGAAGGCAGTCATGGATGAAAGTTAGCTGAACAGTCATTAACTGAAACAAAGCAAAGGGTTATCTTGTACCTTTGGAAGGGAATGCTTGCAGTCACTGTAGAAGGATGTGAAAATCTGATGGAAACAGCTTAAAACTTATCTTATGGTATATTAAGGAGAAAGTACAGCTAGAACTGGGCAATGGTCATTAGGATTTTTATATGCTGCTTCTCCTGCTTGTTCAATGTACGACAAGCTCATCAGCTTATTATCTGAAAAAAATCAATATATGACAACATATCTGATGCCAAATGGGAGAGTCATGAGAATGATTGTTTCTGCTAATCCTTCTGTAAAGGTTGCTATGGCAGCTCATGGCAGTATTATTGAACTACCAAGCAGCTACAAAACAATGCAGTTTAAAGAGCTGAACAGATGAGGACTGAGTACTTGGGGGAAATAAGGGAAAGCTTTACTGCAAGTTTTGATTCATTAACTGAGTAAAGTATTTCACAGTAATTTAGTATATTTGAAGAAGCCACTATAACTTGACAAGCTACTTGAGCAGACAGTTATTACTGATGGTGTTCACAAAATTCACTCTGGTTCTGTTGTCTATATTTCAACTTTTTTACCTGAGGACTGGATTTACTGCGACATATAGATCAGTCTCTTGACTTGGCAGACAGACCTTCAGTCATGACAAATTCTTGCTAATGCACCTTCATGACATTATAAATATCTATCTGTCTGTCTGTCTCTATCTCTATCTCTATCTCTATCTCTATCTCTATCTATATCTTTACTCTCATTTCATCACTGAGATCAGAATAGGAAATTTAACCCTACCTGTGGGTACCAGGATTTGGAATAGCTGCCTGTCATTCTGGAAATAATGTTTCAAGTGCCTGAGGTGAGCCAAGAGATGAGACAACTCCCTTCGCTATTGCTGAGACTGGCTGAACAGGGCTCTAATGGAGTCCAACTAGACTCTCTTGCCAGAAGTAGCTCATACAATATGGAGTTGCTCTCTGTGCTAATGTTGCTGGTTTCCTTTAGCAACAAAATTGCCCTCTAACAGAAGATAAATTAGCATCTTGTGGTAAACATTTTGGGCTCTTATGCCACAGAATGGCATATCTTACTAAACAAAGTAAAAAATAATCTACAAGACAACAGTTTAAAAGGAAAGGAGAGAAGGTAAATTATTCACAGGTTGCTGTAACTTTAACCATTTCAAGGCTGTGATGCTCAGAAAAAGTGCTAGAATAAAGCGTTATTTTACTAGGCAGAAAGATTTTTCTTAAGCTATCAATCCCCTCACATCTGAAATAATGGATGAAATTATTGATCTTTGTCCAAAAGACTATATAACAGTCTCCAGCAACCAATGAAGACCTTGAAACAAAGATCACTCTAGACATGAGTATGTACAGGTAAGCACTTGTGATATGGGAAAACCCCTTCCAGATGGATTCAGAATGAAGACTTTTTTTCAATATTTTGCCTTAAGAGATGGGCTACCGACTATATCTAGGAATGTTTTCCTTCCTTCCACTGTGAAAGATGTGACATTTTATGAAATGAAAACATCTTCTTACTTCTTTGACCCATAATATTTGAGCTGCCACCCAGCACATTGAGATTAGTCAAAGAATCCACCTAGAATGTAACTTGCCTTGATTAAAAACCAGAAAGTTCAAATTTCCCAGGGGCTTTTGCAGGTGTTAGAATAAAGGAGGAAATTGCATGCTAGATCTATCAAACCTAAGCAGAAATGCCTTGAGCTGTTGCAAATGCAATTAATGTTCTATCACATCACCACTGGAAACTGTCTCACTCATTCCACTCCAAATTAACATTATTTCAGGTGTTGAGACTTTTCAAGATAAGTTCTGGACCTTTCAGAGCAGGTGTTTTGGTGATGGCATTTGCTGTGTTTTGCTTTCCTGGAGTGTATTACTTTATAAAAGCAGTGATCCTGTTACAGTGGTAGAATCAGTTTGGAGCTGCAGTAGATTTGTTGACTATTTTGATAAGGTCTATGTTCTGTTTACTCTGCCTGATCTGCACAGTCCTTACAACATTCCTCCCTGAAAGTACAATAGAGAAATAGGAATTCCTGGAGCCAAAACCTGCAAAATGTTACAGGCAATATGAAGAAACCTCCTTTCCAACCCATTCTGCTTAGAATATTCATATGCAAACCTAACAGTTACACACAGAGAGGAATTGTGTAAGCACGAACTGTGTGTATATATAAAATAAACAACAGAAAAACATGAATGAGAAAATGAAAACAGTCTCTGAAGAGGTTTCCTTAATGACAACTATTAACTAATATACAAAGGAAAAAGTACCTGCTCTCTGGTAAATTGCTTTGTATGGGCAAGTATCACCTTTCTTGAGTGAAATAAATTACTTCTTTTAACTAAATAGATGTTCCCTATGGGAAGAAATTATTTTAGATTTTCATATGAGACAAATATAGGAAAAGTGAGAACAAAATGTGTATGGTGCATACCAATCCAACACAATTTTGTAAAATGCTCAAACTTGTAACTGGTTTTCTGTTTTCTCCTAGGAAAAGGCTGTAAAACGAGGTAACCACTACACAAACACATTTTTTTTCTCTTTAAGACTGCATGTCTATTTAATTCTTTCCAGCAAGATAACTGAAATCAAATGCAGTATGCTTCACACCTGTAGCTAGGAGATTTAGATTCTGTTTTGATAGCTAGATAGGCAAGGTCCTTATGCATTTAATCTGATGAAAATTTCAGGTTTTTTTTCCCCTTATAAAAGAAAGAAAATGTTTTCTAGGAGCTCCAGCTTTTTTTTTTTTTTTTTTTTTTTTTTTTTTTTTTTTAACTGAACACCACTAGCTTGCAAAGTGAAGCGTTTAACTCTTTAAATCACTTAACATGAAAAAATGCACACTTGTCCAGTTCTAAAGCTCCAGAAATGCCAGGATTTCTGAAGACAGCTGTTGACTACACAACGGGCAAAATAGTGAAGCAGAACTCAGAATGTCAACCCTGCAGCTGCTGTTTCGAATAAGGCAGCAAACAGTTCTGCAGAGCCAATTCAGACGTTACCTCGACAGTGCCAATAACTTTTCCTAGCAACCGCTCAGCTGTTTGGCTGTTGCTGGGGCGGCAGCATTCCCCGAGTTCCTGGCAGGTTCCAGCCTGTCCCCGCAGGGCCACTGCAGCAGGTGGGGTCCCCGAGCTATGGTGGGAGGTGCGAGGGCAGCTCCAGCACCTCGACCACTCACCTCGCGGGGCCACTCACCGTGCTGACCTCCAAAACCACGTCGGTGCCGGCGATGTCTATCTGCACGCCCACATCCATGGGCGGACCTGCGGGGGGGAGTGAGAGGTGGTGTTAATCGGCGCGGGAAGTTGGTGCCCGGGCGACTCACCTCCGAAGTTGGGCTAGAGGCGGCTGTTGCAGCTCTGCAGCAGCCCGTCCACCGTCTCCTTTGCGTAGGACATGTCCCGTCGGCTGCGGGAAAGAGTACAGCCGGACCAGGGAGGCGCCCGGGCGGCCCCGCGCCAGCCTGCCCCCGCGGTCCGGTGACGCTCGCCTGCGCGCCCAGCTCGCTGCGGTCAGCACCAAGGACAGTACCCACAGCCCTCCTCGCCCAGCACCAAGGACAGCGCCCACGGGCCGCGTCGCCGCCGTCCCCTCAGCCGCGACCGCGCCGCCGCCTCTTGAGAGAAGAGCCGCGGGCTGGTAACTCGGTGCGGAGCGGAGCGACGATCCCCGACAGCGCTAGGCACGCGCGTAGCCTCCCGGCTCACCCCCGGCCCGCCCCAGCCGCCCCGGAGCCGAGCGCGGCCGGGCGGAGGGGCTGGGGGCGGTGGCGCGAGGACACGTGCAGCGGCAGGGAGGGGCTGCCACCCCCGGGGCGCCGCCTCTTTTCTCGTCAAGAGAAAAGAATTAATCGTGGGGGACACTTCTCTGTGAGAACTCACACGGATGGGTCCTGGTCTGATAGAGTCAAAGGGAATGAGTACATGCAAAAGAAACGGCAGGTTTTGGTGCAAACAGTGATTTGTGCAGCTGTGAAGGATTAACTCTGATCTAGCCATTCGTGTGCTGCTTCTTGAGCAAGTTTGTCTCTGGAGCTGTACAGCAACACAACTTCAGTTGCTGCTTTTCAACCAAAGTAATTAATTTTCTGCTTATTCTTCCTTTAATGATGCTATGAATCAATTGCCTTTTATGAGCACAATGATTATATATAATGGGTATAAACTGTAGAGGGGAAGGTTTAGACTAGACGTAAGGAGGAATTTCTTCCCAATGAGAGCGGTGAAGCACTGAAAAACATTGCCCAGTGAAGCTGTGGCTGCCCCATCCCTGGAGGTGTTCAAGGCCAGGTTGGATGGGACCTTGAGCAGCCTAATCCAGTAGGATGTCCCTGCCCATGGCAGGCAGGTTGTAACTAGATGATCTTTAATGTCCCTTCCAACCCATACTATTCTGTGATTCTATGATTCCATGACTCTATGAATAATCAGAGCCCTGTGAACAAGTGATGGCTTTGCTGTTGCTGCTCTGTACCTCAGTAGAGAAAACATTTATCCTTTTCAAATTCAACCCACCTCAGCTGTGCACTCCTGTGTAAGGTGACCTAGGAATATGTATTTGATAGTTTTGAGCTCCCTACAGTGTCATGCAGACTTATTTCTGAGAAATGGTGGACAACTGGTGATGCATTTGTGGCTGAAATATGCCACAATATTTGAAAATTCAGCAATATTGAACTAGATAATTTGTAATGCTATAATTTTGGACATTTTAGCAATGCAAATTTCTATACAAATGTGTGACTCTTGGAGAAGGAGCACAATGTGCTTCCTGAGAGATCACCATAGGAGCCTCTCACCCTAACAGCTGCTTCCTGTAACCATTACTGTATAAGTTCATGAAAATAATTGCTCTACCAATAGCTTGTAACAGTGTGACAAATATTTTCAATTGACTTGGAGGACTTTTATGCTGAACATATCTTTCTTTTCCTCCTATTTTAGTCCTCAGTTGTTGAAAACCATTATTTCCCAGCTCAACGCAAGGGTACGTTAGCATTGCCACTTGGAAGAAGTTTTTAAAATTTACTAGATATGATTAGTACATTTTAGCAGTGTCTAATTATAATTGTTGTGGCTTGGTTATGGCACTTTAAAAATGAATACCACCTGTAGTCTAACAAAAATTATCTTTTTATTTAGCATTGTATCAAACACATCCATAATAAAGTTACCTGGTTCCTTTGAAACACTGAATTAGGATTTTCCATGTTACTATAGAGTCCCTTCTACTTCTTGGTGGTGTGCAGCATTATATCCCGTAGATAATTTTAGCTTTGTCATAAGCCATGAGAAAGTCAGATATACCCGTAAGAGAGGCAGGCTGCTGCTGTCTAAGACTTGCCAAAATCCATCTTAAGGCATAAGTACAGAGATTTATTCTACATTAACTCTTCATTCTCTGTACATTTCAGAACAGCTTCAGCTCAGACTAGATGTAGTCTAGTCCCTGGACTGAATGCCCATGTTCTAGGTGCATTTCTGGAGTTTATTATCTGTTTGGAAAAGGCATCAGCTAAACCTGCCCTGCAGGTCTCCTGTCATTAGGGATGCCTCAGTCCAAAAAGTGTACTTCCAGGAAGGGTGAGAATGTTCTCCTCGGCAAGCTGGTTGCTCTGAGAGCTCTTCCAGCTGAGTTGACCTGGCTTCTGCAGACCAGCATTGAGGTTCCTCCACTGAGCATCCCAAAAATAAGACTACTGAACCATTGACATAGATCAAGAGAAGCAGTGGAGGCTGAAGATTAAGGCCTTTGTGCCAGCTGCTGTAGGTACTATCAAAAAAGGCATTCTGGGCTTCAGAGAACAAACAGTTGAGCTATGAAGATACTCAACAAGTGTTGAGACAGATGTGAAGATCTTGGAGGCAGCAGTAATGTGCAGCATATATCTTTATGCTTTTGCATATTTTCATGGCTTTAGTAGGTACATTAACTACAAGTAGCCGGTAATATTAAGTGTCATAGAAAAAAGGCAGGCAGTTATAGACAGCACTGCAGAAGCTGGTTTTAAGGAGATATTTAAAGAACAGAGATATAAGAAGTGTGATATTGTTATAATTCCTGTTAAAAGTATTAATTTCCTAGAAACTGAGGCTTGTCAGTGCTGTCAGATGTCAGAAAGAGTTAATAACTGATGTATTATCCCATAGAATTTAAGCACACATACACCTTACCATTATAAGCAGCTCCCTTGATTTTAAAAGGCAGATGCATACTGTGACAAACTTCATATATATTTGTCGGATTGAGACCTTTTCTTCTATGTTCTTTAGGCCTAGTCTTGTCTTTATTTGCATGGGGGTTTATTTGGTATAAAAAATTAAGCATTGTTACTAGAATGGCTGAGAAATATTTTTATTTGAAAAATGGAGTTAATTTTCTCCAACTTTGCCTTTCACTGTTTTCTGAAGCAGCTCACTGCAAAGCTCTATTTAAATTGTCAGGTAAAATAAAACCTCTAGAAACAACGGCTAGAGAAATAAAAGCGGTATTCTTATCTCAGAAGTATTTTACCACACCAAGCCACTAGAATGCAATGTGTCTCTCCCATTTCAGTGATGTTCTTGCTATGTACACTTATGAATCTGTGAGTGATGTAAATAACAGCCTGTCTTGTTTGCTTCCAGTGATAAAGAGGCAGAATGGCTGATTTCAGTCACACAAGCAACCTTTTTTTTTGGGATATTTTCATGTGTGTTGATCAAAGCACTCATTCTTCAGGAAGAAAAAAGAAAATAAACAAAATGATTTTTTTTTGAAAAACAGTAAATATCTACATTATTTACTCTCAAGAAATTTAGAATTAAAAGATACTCCTTTCAAAGCCCTAAGCAGAATCACAGAATCACAGAATCACAGAATCACCGCATTGGAAGAGACCCACTGGATCATCGAGTCCAACCACTCCCACAAAACACTAAACCATGTCCCTCAGGACCCTGTCCACCCGTAACTTAAACACCTCCAGGGAAGGCGAATCAACCACCTTCCTGGGNACGTTTTTGGGGTGTTGACTTAAGTCTGATTTGGGATGAAAACTGATGCTGAACCACTTCTGAATGGGCCTTTTCCATTGGCCAGTAATTCCACTTTTAAAATTAGATCAACTTGAAAACACCCTTAGTCCATTATAGACCCAGCCTTCAAATCATATACTCCTCTGATAGCCAAGTTCAGTAACAATCTAAACAGACATTTTGGTTGAGATTGTGTAGTACTTGTTTTTTTAAGAGGTTGCACCTATATATGGCAATACTCTAAAGAGTGAAAGCTAGAACAGAGCCAAGGATCGTCTCTGCAAATAGAAACTGTTCTTTATCCTCTTGCCATTGCACCCACCTCACGATAGTGAGGCATTTGTATTTCCACTCATTTCCAAGGCTGTCTGCTGCCTCCAAGGACAAAGGTGACAAGAATGAAAATTTGTATTATACTTCAAGAATACGTTTACAAGATATTCCATCTCTACCATTTAAAAGTGAATACTAGAAAAATAGCAAAATACAACAATAAAAGCTGCCAGACTGCAAACACAGGCTGATCGCTTTGCTCAAGGCAAATTCCTGTGAATTTTGTTGATTAGATTTACAGCCATGAAAATGACAGCATTAGATATATATCACCATGTACAGTCATACCTACGCAGGGAGAAAACAAAGTGGGCATGATTTTAACAAATGCAATAGTCCTACACAACAGCTGCTTGCACACTCCTTCCTTGTCTCAGGAGCACATTTGATGAACGAGATAGATGCTACTTGCTTGCTGTAATAAAGAGCACATGTGAATATCTTCAGCTGGGAGTCACTTTGTCAACAGGGAGGTATAAGACAACAAGCAATTTTACTTACCTCTTTAACTGGTGCAGGGGTGCAGGTCTAAAATCCGTGATTTATACATGTCATGCAGGCTGGCAGCAGTCACTGGAAGTGGTCCATAAACTGAGAAATTGATTATGCCCTGTCATTTGTGTTGTTATAGCTAGTTGAAAAAGAATCCTAAAATAAAGGCTAAAAGAAGTGAAAAAAAAATTGAACAAAAAGAAAGAGAACTGGCAAAGTTGTGAGACAGATATTCCTCAGCCCAACCACAAAACTGGGATGCTACTAATTATGCAGCCCCTGTTGATATCTCTCCTCATTAGTGTTGGGCATAGGGGCACAGAGAAGGTTTCCCAGGGATAACTGCTCTGAGAAGAGTCACATATTAGGGATGGGAGAGCAACAGGGGTTATTGGTTTATTGACTGTTCATGTATTTTGGAGAAGAATGAGGTGTTCATGTCTGCCTTCAATCTACCTCAGAGTGCGAAACCACTGCAATTCCTCTTTTAGGGCAATCAGCAGGACTTGAATGCTCAGGAGGGTCTAGGACAACTCTTAGCAGCCAACTCTCCATGGACAACTCTCCATGGAACAGCTCTACATGGCCAACTTGATGGGGAGAGCTCTGTGTGGGGAGTCCCTAACCTTAAGCCTAACCCTAACCCTGCCTATGTAGAGCTGTTCCTGCAGCAGTTGTTTTATGGAGAGTTGTCTGCTATGGAGACTGCCTGTCTGTCAGACAGGTAACTGAGGAATTAGAACATCTAAGTAATGTTAAAAACAACAAGACTGGAAGAAAAGAAAGTATTATAAATATTAGAGAAACACCACAGTAAATCAGGAACTCAGAGTGAAAAATGCTTTCTGATTCTTATCCAGAATTCCCAGGGTGAGTGGCAGGTTTTTGGTTTCCTTCATTGCATTTTGGAAGAGAACTTAAATGATCCTGGTGTCTAAATCATACATAAGTCAGGATAAATTGGTACTTCTGTTTTTGGCTGTGATTTGAACCATACAACAGGGAAAAGAACATGTATTGCTCTGGAGTAATAAGACAGGTGTCAAGTCAGACTGGATGATTTTGCCTTAAACATTTTGTCCAATGGGTAACAGGGCAGGACCAGACATCCTCCACTAGCCCACTCACCCTCCCCCCCCCCTTCCCCCCC